>LPNX010229480.1:332438-352200 GCA_001517045.1 Pseudotsuga menziesii | reverse complement strand
TAGCAAGTGACGACATTTCAAATTGAAGAATAATATGATGAGTGCAGTGACATCATTGATGTAGAACCTTCCAGCCACCAAGAAGAAAGGGAAGACCAGTTATAGAAGAATGATGTCAGAGCGCAATATCGAGACCTGAAGAAATGTTCATAGTTCCATCATGCAGTAGATGGAAACATCATGGGATAACACATACATGATGAGCTTGAAGAATATCTTAACCTTTGCTACAAGGTTGATAGAGGATGACATGCTCACAGATGGATGCAAGATGAACCTTTGAAGAAGTTCAAGATAGAGGATCTTAGTATCCAGTGATCCTAGATGGATACTACTTGTCACTCCAGTACAGAATGTTTCAGTGCATAGAGTACAGAAGACAGAGGGAGTATGATGCTCCACTTCAAAGGGAGTGATTGCAGAATATCTTGAGGTTCGACATGGTAGGACAGGATGGGCAGATTACTGATGATTCTAGGCTTTACTGAGAGTAAAGTGGATTCCAACCTTTGATCTAAGGTTGAAGGTGGAAGAACAGTGATGCTCCTGTTATGTGTCGATGCACTATTGTTCTAGGTATGGTGGTGTGGCAGAATACAGATGGAATCTTCCTTGGACAAGGGAAGTATGCAGTAGAGATCCTAAAGAGGTTTAGGATGATGGACTGCATGGCTACACCTATGGCATCAAACCTGAAGCTATTGAGTGATGCTTCTTCAGACACGGTTAATGCTACGATGTATCGTCAGATGATTGGGTCATTGATGTACTTGACGAACACGAGACCAGACATTTGCTTTGCTGTGAACACCTTGAGCCAGTACTTGACAGATCCAAGAAGTGTTCACTTGATTGCTGCAAAGCATATTCTGAGGTACCTGAAGGGTACAATTGATTATGGGCTCAAGTACGATGCGAATCAGAAGATTAACCTGACAGGTTATGTTGATTCAGATTGGGCAGGCAGTGCCATCGACAGGAAGAGTACTTCGGGATGTTGCTTCAGTATGGGATCAGGTGTGATCTCTTGGTTTAGCAGGAAGCAATCCTGTGTGGCACTGAGTATAGCTGAAGCAGAGTATGTCACAGCTTATTTAGCTAGTTGTGAGGCAGTATGGCTGCAGAAGCTACTGTCTGATATATTTGATCTCCAGTTGGATGCTACCTGTATACATTGTGACAACCAGAGTTGCGTGAAGTTGTCAGATAATCCAGTGTTCCATGACAGGTCGAAGAATATTGAGATCAAATATCACTATATCAGGGATATGGTGCAGAGAGGAGCAGTGAAGCTCCTATATGTTGTGACGGAGGAACATATAGCTGATGTATTGATGAAGCCATTGGCTAGGATGAAGTTCGAGTACTTCAGAGAGAGACTTGGTGTTCTCCAGATCGAGGCTTCCTCCCAGAGACAGTGATGAGTCCCAAAGCCATTCTGACAAGCAGGTCAGATGTAAGGGCTGAGCCATTCTGTCATGGTGAGAGGATTCAGTTCCTTCCATGTCAGATATGAGTGCTAGAGATCCAAAGCCATTCTGATGACAAGGTCGGATGTAAGGGCTGAGCCATTCTGTCATGGTGAGAGGATTCAGTTCCTTCCATGTCAGATATGAGTGTTGATTGCCATTCTGAGAATGGAGGCACCTGGTCAGTTACCAGGAACACTCAGTCTGGGACTGAGAGAGCCATTTTGACAAGCAGGTCAGATGTAAGGGCTGGGCCATTCTGTTCATGGCTAAAGGATTAAATTCCTCCCATGGCAGATGTGAGAGCTGGCCATTCTGTCCAGTAGGACAGGTGTAAGGGCTACAGCCATTCTGACGAGCAGGTCAGATGTAAGGGCAGTGCCATTCTGTTCATGGCTAAAGGATTTAGTTCCTTCCATGTCAGATGTGAGTGCCGACCATTCTATCGAGTAGGACAGATGTAAGGGCTACCGCCATTCTGACGAGCAGGTCAGATGTAAGGGCAGTTCCATTCTGTTCATGGCTAAAGGATTTAGTTCCTTCCATGTCAGATGTGAGTGCCGGCCATTCTGTCAAGTAGGACAGATGTAAGGGCTACTGCCATTCTTCGGGAGAGTGGAGGCGCCTGGTCCATTACTAGGTAGCTTAGTCAGGGACTGGGGGCCATTCTGACGAGGGTGTAGGATTCAGTTCCTACCAGGTCAGATGTGAGTGCACAAATCTTTCATCATTGTGGTGGAAGTGGTTCTAGCCTGGTTGAAATTCTTCCATCATTGTGGCGGATGTGGCTCCAGCCTGGGTGAAGAGAACAGAGTTCTTTCATCATTGTGGTGGAGGTGGTTCCAGCCTGGATGGGATTGTGCCCTTCTGACGAGTAGGTCAGATATAAGTGCAGAAATCTTTCTTCATTGTGGCGGATGTGGTTCCAGCCTGGTTGAGAGTCTTCCATCATTGTGGCGGAGGTGGCTCCAGCCTGGATGGGATTGTGACCTTCTGATGAGTAGGTTAGATATAAGTGCAGAGCCATTTCATAGATGTTAGTGATGTGATGTCCTATCATGCTAGTGAATGTGAGTGTTGGGCCTTTCTGATGTGATTGTATTTTACTACATGATCAGATGTGAGTGCTGGGCATGCCTTTCTGACGAGCAGGTCAAATGCAAGTGCTGGGCGAAGACCTACATGAGGGTAGGCCTACAACCAACATGAAAAAGGGCTGGCTCTATAGAACTTCCTATGACGAGATAGTACACACATGATGATGACCAGTGGAGATCCAGATCGAGCTATGATCCAGATCCAGTTATGATGACTCTGAGAGATCCAGATCGAGTGATGATCCAGATCCAGCAGTAGTGATCCAGATCAAGTGATGATCCAGATCCAATCCAGTGATGATGATCCAGATCGAGTGATGATCTAGATTCAGTGATGATGATCCAGATTAAGTAATGATCTAGATTCAGTGATGATGCTCCAGATCGAGTGATGATCTAGATCCTGTGATGATGTCCTATGATGATCCAGATCGAGAGATGATGACTTGAAGATGAATATGACTTGAAGACAAAGAAGACTTGATGACAGAGATGACTTGAAGACGAACATGATCCAGTGATACAGAGAAGAAGACCAGTGCTGAAAATTGTGTCGAAAGAATACCTTCCTAGTTAAGAGGGAGTGTTGATGTATATGTAACTTCGGAATGTATTCTTATATGTATTTTTATATAATGTAACCTGATGTTTATTCCGGGATGTTTCTATTATGTATTTGAGTCATATTGTCTTACCCTGATGTTCCGATCAGGAGGATTATTAATGTGAACAAGTCATATCAAGTCATTAGGCAAGTCCCCACAGTTTCAGGGCACTTGGGTTATTATACACTAATTAAGGTGTAGGCTCGAGTAAGTAATTGTAAGTTAAGCCTACATGGTTGAGTGCACTTCAAGTCAATAGAAGAATATAAATAGAGAGTGAGAGTCTCTCTATTTATCACTTGTGAATTACATCACTTGCTCTCTCAAGTGTGGCGCACCTTTGGAGAAGGAAATACTTTGGCTTAACAGAAGACAGAAGGCTGCTGTTGTGTTGGGAGGTCATCATACTGTTTTGGGTTTCACATCTTGTGGTGATTCTATCTTAGAGGAAGTTGAGGGGTTTTCTCCATTTATGGTTTCCCCTATCAAAACTCTTTGTGTCTCTTGTCTCATGTGATGTGCTTATGTTATTGATGTGCTTGTTATTCTCTCAGTGAAAAGGTCCTAACATAATGCTAGCTTAAATGTTGAAAAACTAACAAAGTATCTATGCCATCTTATCTATTTGATTCTTCATACATGAGGATTTTGGATGGAATCCTCTCTGATAGTATGTGCATTTCTCATCTTTCTTCCCTCTCTGATAGTATGTGCATTTCTCCTTTTTCTTCCCTTTTTCACCTTTGGATTAGGAGGAATCATGGAAGGGTTTGGTGTTCCATTCTTTCATTGCATTTTCATGCACTTTTCCTGTGTCTTTGGATTTAGATCTTCATTTTGGGTTATGACTGCCATCATGCACAATAAGTGCATGCGCTTTGGAGCCCTTGATTTTTCACATACTGATGAGCTTGTCTTGCTTGTGAGTCATAGATTCAATAAAAGCATCAAGAGTGGGAATGGTCCAGTTCTTAATAGAGGCAAGCCTCACTAAATGGAATGTGGAGACAAAAACAGAGTATTTCGTTCCAAGCTTGGAGAGAGTGGAGAGAACCATTCATGTTTCCTCCTTAGATTTATTGACCCAAAAACCCTTGAGTTGCAACAACAAATCCTTGTATCTTGTGAGGAAATCATGTATATTTTTGAAGCTTTGTGGATCCAAATAGAGCAACTCCACTTCGAGCATGTGGCCTTTCATCTCATCTTGCTTGCCAAAGAGTCCTTTCATGGTGGTCCAGACTTCACTGGAATTTCTGCAAGAAGAAATATGGAAACTAACACATCCCGTCAATTACAAAGTGAACTGGGTGATAAAACCAAGGTGTAGCATCTCCAATAGTTGGTAGTGTGAATGAGATAACCTACATAGATCCTTTTCATTTAGCCTATGTCGTTGCAGATGACCTTGCCAAAATCTGTTGTGTAGACATTGCCTTTAGAGGAACCATCAAAGTTGAGCTTTCTGAAACCTTTCAGAGACCAATTATTAAGAGTACTGAGTGTACTAATTAATACATTTGAAAGTGGGCAATCATCATTAGTCCATTGAGGATTTTGAATTGTTTCACAAATATCTTGTTTTATTTTTTTCCAAGTCTATCCTACTTTTCTAATCAGGTCCTTCAAATTATAGAATTTATTTCTTTCCAAGTTTCGGAAAGGAGGAATTGGGAAGAGTTGCCATGGCTTTTTCTGAATTGAGATCTTTTATACCCAAGATGTTGTTTCTAGCTCTTAATGGTAAGTTTTAAGTTTTCAAGAGGAGAATCCACATTATCTATTTCCTCTTTAACATTTGGCATCCACAACATGGTCTATCATTACGACAAAGAGTCCTAGACCCAGAGCCTAACCATAATTATGATGCAAAGAATCTAGAGCCTATAAAAGTCCTCTAACAAGACAAGTGAGATCAAAACCTTAACTATAACGGAAAACTCTAAATTTGATTTAATTTTACTAAAATCTAAATATTGAAAACACCATCTAATTAAAATAACAATGATTCAAACTACAAATATTTTAACAAAATTTTACTTTATAATTAAGAGATTTCATTTAACATTCTATTAAGATACGTTTAATATAATTTAAAAGTGTTAAATTTAAAATAAAAATCTCTTAATTATAAAGTAAAATTAATGTTAATTTTTCTTTAAATCATTACCCTTTAATTAAGATATGTTTATTTTAAATTAAAATAAAAATCTCTTAATTATAAAGTAAAATTAATGCTACTTTTTCTCTTAAATCATTACACTTTAATTAAATGTGTTTTTAATAGTAAATCTTTAGTAAAATCAAATTAAATTAAGGGTTTTATTTTATAGCTCGGGTTTGATCTTCCTCGTCTTATTAGACAACCTTTCTAGGCACTAGCTTCTTTGCATCAGTAATATTAATTGTGGTTGGAATATTCTCTACATTTGACTCTTTATCTTTATGATGGATCCTATTGTGAATACAAAACGTCGATGCAAAAATGGACACTATGGATTCTTCATAAACTTGTATTGAAAATTCTCACCATTGAAATCTTAGATTAAAGTTTTAAGTTGTTTCTATATCGATGCAAAAATGGACACTAGGGATTTTTCATAAACTTGTATTGAAATTCTCACCACTGAAATCAAATGGACACTAGGGATTCTTCATAAACTTGTATTGAAAATTCTCACCACTGAAATCTTAGATTAAAGTTTTAAGTTGTTTCTATATTTTTTGTCCAAACGGTTGAAGTAAGTGGCTCCTTTTCCCTAGACATTTGAAACAAAATAGAAATGATTCAAAAGATGTTTCATAGTATCATCTTTGTCTACACATAGATATCAGCATGAGGGTACTTCATATCCTCGCTTCATTATTTGATCTTGAGTTATTTTTTCTTAGCTACTATCCAATGCAAGAGAGAGACTTTTTCCCAAATACATGTCTTCAAACTCGTTGTCAAATAGTGTTGTCCTTATCCATTCTCAATGTCTACAAACAACAAGTAGGATTTATTTAGATTGAAATGATTGTCTAATTTGTACCTCCATCTGAGTTTATATAGGCCTATAAGTTTATCTTAATCATTTGTTGTTAAATGTTGGAGCATAATATTTCACTATCAATATCTCAGGGAAGATGAGACCAGGCATCTTTGGGCAGCCAAGGTCACACAAATAATCTTGAGTGGAGGTTCCTAATAGTGGGCTGCAAGGGTATTTCTTTGAGAAATAAAGATGTTTTAGTGGTTCTGAATATAAGGACTATCCCCAAGTCTTGATATTTGTTTCTCGACACAATCCCAAAAGAGGTTCATTTGATCATTGCATATTTTTGAGAAACTATGCTCTTGGATGAGGGCCTAGTTTTTGCAAGCTATGTTTCATATGAGAGAACCTGATCTGTTCCCATCCATACCAGTAAGGTCCTTACTTTCAATATATGAGGCATATTTTGCTTTCTAGATCTTGTACCATAGTCATTTTTTTGTATCGATCCACCTCTCGAAATTTTTTTCTCCTAGGGATGATTTTTTAGTGTTGGGATCTTGAAGACATAAGTCACTTGCTATCTTAGGAAGGAAGTTTTAATTCCAGGTCACAATGGCCCATTTTCTTTTAGTTTTAGTGCCTCCCCATTGAAATTTCAGGCTAGATATTCTAACATATTTGAATACACACTTAGGTGTATCTATGGCAGAGAAGAGATAGAGATGCATTCTTTGGAACACTAATTTGAGAATGATAAGATGGTTGACTAGATTAAGAAGTCCAAAGGTCTAGCTGGAATTTTTTTCTCTTATTTGGGGAGGAGATATTCCCATGAGATGTTGCAAAGTTAATTTACAATGAGAGGAAAACCCAGATATTTGGATGGAAAGGAGCTTCACTGAAATCCTAGGATCATGGACATATGTAGTTGAAGAATGGGTAGTCTTGAAGAAAATTGTTTTTGATTTGGTATGATTGATATCAATTCAATAATATTTCATGAATAGATTGAGTAATTATTTAAAGGAAAGGGATTTTATTACTGTGGGGATGCCCATGAACATAGTTTCATCAACAAGTTGTATATGGGAGGAAACTCGGTGATTATAATAGATCTATAGACCTTTGAATTTTTTCTCAAGAACAACGTCCTGTATATAGTGTTCCAACCCTTCATCCATAATAATAACTTAGGAAATGGGAGAGAAGGCATCCTTTCCAAATGCCTCTAGCGGGGGAGAAAGTATAGGAAGGGTCTCCATCGACCAGAATGAAGAAGAAGGTGGAGGAGGTTAAATAAATATTTAAGGCTACCCAAAGAGGTGAGAAATCAAAGGCTAAATCTCCAAAGGAGTGAGTAAAGGTGTATTTTTTCATGGGGAAGTATTTTAATAAGTGGTTGCACTAATGCAAATTAGAGCAGCAAAAGGGGATGTTTTCAAAATATAGGGTTTGTATCCATTCATTATTCTAATGGATGAGATAAATGAATTCTAAGAGGGACCTCAATACATTCATGTACACACAGATCTTGGTGTATGATAAGTATTTCCCCTATTTAGTTACTTTTGGTGTTTTGACTAAGGTCCCAAGAGTATTTCCATTCCTTATAGTATTTACTTATCCTTGTATTCATGAGGAAATGAATACATTCGAATCCATACAAGCACAACCAACAAGTATTCCTTATCTATATTGAATTTATTTGTCCAAAAATGAATGTAGGTGTTAGTGGAGTTAAATAAATATGGGCCATTTTAAAAAACCCTCCTCTAATCCTCTAAGCTTGTAAAAACCACTATAATGAAACCCTTGGATGAAATTTTAAGTTCAAAGTTCCCTTTTGGATTCCAATAGGTATCAATCCACCAAATTAGTCCTTCTTAGTTAGCCATATCCCCATACATTTTTCAAAGACCACATGGTCATGTACTTGATATATGTCGATAGTATTTATGTGAAATGATTTGATACTTGTTATACCAAAATCCTGTCACTATCATGTGATAAGACTCTTAACATACCTATTTTCCCTTAATCTGAGCACTTGGAGTGTAAACTCATACCATTTGTCAATCTTTCACAAAAATGCTCAGCACCACACCTTCCCTTTTATCCATGAGTGATACCTTTCTCGCACCACCTATCCCTTGTTAGCCACAAGTGGTGCCACCGCTTATGGCCCTTAGTCCATAAGCATTTCTTACCTGAACCGCTATGTCATTGAAGGAGAAAAGAGGTACCCTGGCTAAAATGGGAAAAAGAGAAGTTTCTCGAGGCTTCTAGATGATGAGCCTTGTGTCCTCCCTTATCCCTATAATTGTGGGTTAGTTGAGCTCGAGATCCCCCATCCTAGGATCTTAGAGGCCACCTCATCCACAATTCTCTCAACCATTCCTATCCATTGATCATTATAAATATAAGCTCATGTCCATGGTTGAGGGAGGAACTCTTAAGGTATTGTTATGTTGTTGGATTGATCACTTGGCCCAAGCCATTGGAGAGCATAGAGAGCAAAGTTGGAGCTTATGGGGATGAAAGTTTTGGTTTCATGGAGATGCATGCTAACACTAAGGCTTAATTGGTTGTAAACTTCTCCATTTTATCTTAATGCAAATTTGATTTTAGTCCCACATTACTGTTGTTGTTTGATTTCACATGTATATGTTGTTAGATTCCTTAGTCACTAACATGGATGAGTAGATTATATTCTGGCATCTTTGATGTGTTTGCGTGTTTGATCTGATTGCAGTTACATAGGTTTACTATCGAAGCATCACATTCCAGGTATCTACGGCGTCCAGGGAGGGTCTTCAACCTTTGTCATTCATTTGTTCTATATATTTACCATTCAAACCAAAGGAACAAATTTTGTCCACAGAAGGTGAAATATTCCTGCTTACAAATCTAGTGACTTTGCTAGGGAATGAACATACGTATTAGTTTATCTGATCTTCCTCAGTTCTTCAACTCTTGTCTGAATCCAGGATCCTTCTCCAACTCTCTTCAGTCAGATCTGCTATCTGACTCAGTGAATTTTGGTTTGAAACTTCCAGATCTGTCTAGATCTGAATTATTTCGACTTTTTATGCTCTTGTTTATTCTCAATCTATCAGTTTTTACCTTGATCTGGTCTTTTTCTGACTTGATCTGTCATTCTCCTTTGTGTTTTGGATCTATTCAGGTAACCACACATGTTCTGTTGGCAAGAAGCGGTGCCACCGCCTGAGTCCAGTTAGTAATACACGGTGCCACCACCTGAATCTAGTGAGTAAGGAGCGGTTCTGCCTCAAAACCACTTGTCAGTAGCTTCATCTGCGCGGTGCCAGGTAGGCCCTGTTCCAGACTTTGTATTTTGATTTTGTGTGTGTTTTTGGCTTACTTTCTAATGAAAATGAAGTGTATTTTGAAAAAAAAATGAATTGTATATTTTGCAGTCGCTTTGATTGTTGTATTCTTTCTGCATTCAAAGAGAGTTTGTGTTTCTTGCATTAGATTTTACATTATTTTCTTTGCTTGAAACCTCTTGCTCTTTTCTGTAGATACTATTCATTGGAATTGGAAATATAAATTTCATTTTCATATGTAGGCTTTGGTTTGTTTTAGACTTGGAATGCATGAATGATCCATGTTGTTTCGAGTCTTTCTTTGCTTGGGGTGATTCTTATATCCTTTTGCATGTTGATTTTTTCAGTGCTTGGTAGGAAAGATTGGTTCTTTGTTTCCTTATATGTTTCAAAGAGAATTTTTAGTTTTCTCTCTCTTTTGCTTTATTCGCAAGTTTGTTGAACAATTTTCTTCTTGTTTTATACATGATTGTTTGAAATTCTAGATCTTACTTTCATCAAGAAGAAATATCTGTTTTAAGCCTTGCATGTATTAGAGTTATTTTTGTTTGGAAACATTAGTGAAATCATCTTTCCATTAAGGTTTTATGCATCTTTTTCAAACATGAAAATATAGGAAACTGTTTTGGTTTATTTATGTTTGATGTTCTCTAGATCTCTTTCTTATTTGCTTTGAAGATTGTTTGGGGTGCATTGATATTTTATTTTTCATTTGAAGAGACAAAATTGCATTTGCATTTGGGTGTGCATTTTTGGAAGAAAAGTAAATCTCTCTCCTTCTCTTAGGTAGAATTTCATTGAAGAGGAAAAATTGCATTATCATATAGATCAGTGTGCATCTTCTTTTAATTCAAGTTTTCACTCCTTGGTTCCACCTAAATGCACAAGATAAAATTAACACTACTACTAGGTTAAAAATTTTAGCAATTTGAGTGATAAGTTAGAGACGTGTTCGCGCGTCCTTAAGCATAGGAGTTGTCGTTACTTGTCCGCATTACATCCCAGGACTCACGTGGTTCTTCCACGTACCATCGGTATATCGAACGGCCTTTCATGTACCCTTGAGGTATATCGAAAGGTACTTCACGTACTCGATTGTATATCTAAATGCCCCTTGTGAACGATTATGCATTCAACAACACTACTACCGATTTGAGCTCCCACGTACCTTGTGTATATTGGGAGATCCTTTTAGGAATCCTCTAACCATCTGAGTTATCCTTTTGGCCTGTTATGTGAGGTTCCTGACTCTTATTCACTCCTTTCACATGTTTGCTTGTTTCTTTTAGTTTGAGTAGTACTTTCTTGTGCGTGGTATTTAGGGAGTTATTAGAGAGTTTAGAGATGGCATCCCAATCTGGGACTACTACTCAAGAGGTCCCTTTCCAAGGTGTACATTTTGTATTCCCTCCAAGTGAAGGTATTGGTCCTCCCTTTATTGCCACTCTAAGTCTTCCTGGATTAACTATAGGATTAGCGGTCTGTATTTTTAATCCGGTAATTTCTGTTACACCTAATGTCTCAAATGTCACCTCTCCTCTGGGAGAGGATTGATCTCAACCTAATCCCTCTCCTTCTTCGTCAGTTGTTGTTCCACCTCGGTTGTTGTTCCACCCCTTTCTTCTTCTTCGCTTAACCAAAGTTCTATGGTTAGTAGTCATGTGGATTAGAAGAAGAATAAAAGGAAGAGTAAAAATAAGAAGGATAAGAAAGACAAAAAGCAGCAACCATCTTCTCTTGATGGTTCCCGTTCTAAGAGAATGCCTGGAAAACCCAAGTTCCCTTGTAATATTTGCAAGGGGGACCGCCTTCTTAAGGAGTGTCCCAGTCTCTCCTGTGTACAAGAAGAGTGGTCTAAAAGCATCAACCTCTGATCATCATGTTGACAATACTCCCTCAACCAGTGACCCATTGGTAAAAGGTCGTAAGGGTAAAGTCGTGTATCCTTGTTTGATATGCAAGGCTATGCATCATACTTTTCTTTGTCTAAGCATGGATGAAGCTTCACGTTGGTTGGAAAATATTACTGATCATCAATAGGTGATTCCAACAAGTGATAGTAATTTATCCCTTGATTCCTCGCTGGTTGACCAAGTGATCAATTCAATTTCATCTATAATTGATCCCACTCTTCCTTCAGAGAGTGAAGTGGTCAAGTCAATTTCATTTCCACCTGATCCCACTCTTTCATCAAAGAGTATTAAGACTGAAGTAGTCTCTTTGACCAAATCTTCGTCTTGTTCCTCTCTTCCAGTAGAGAATGAACTTAAACCTGCTGAAGTTTTTATGCTTCATTCTAATTGTTCTCGACAAGAGGAAATTTTGTCTGTTTCGACATAACCCTCTCTAAGTAGTGAGGTTATTTCCTTTGACTGGAGTAACCTAACAGAGTCTCGTCTTCATTCGATTGTTCCTTTCCAGATATTTGTGAATGTTACTGCTAGGTGGATACTTTGCACTATTGTTGACGAAGGGGCTTCTGTTAGTATTCTATCCTCAACTGCTTGGCAAGCTTTAGGTTCTCCTCAGCTTGTGCCAGCCACCGATCAGATACTGGCTTTTAATATAAGACCTACTACAGCTTTAGGGACCCTTCCTTATTTTCCTATTACATTAGGAGGAAAAATTGTCTGCATTGATGTTATGGTGGTCCAAGGTCCTTTAGATTTCAATCTACTCCTTGGACATGATTATGTTTATTCCATGAAGGCTGTTGTGTCCACACTCTTTAGAGTTATGAATTTTCTCCATGATGGGAAGATTGTGACCATTGATCAACTTTATTTTGTTACACCTGACCATCGCATTACTCCTAGTAATCAGACATCCCTGAATGTGCCGCATGTTCTTGTGGTTCCTTCCCCTTCTTCTAGTTAGCTTCTTCCCATCATAGGTAAAATGGGGGGCATGGATCTAATCTATGGACATCATAATGGAGCTAAGCTGCTAGCTTTTATGAAATGAGGGCAACCTATCAACCTTTGGATATTATGTTGGATAGGAGCAGGTTTTAGAGCATAGTTTACTTTTGGTTTCAAGCTCGTTAAAAAATAAAACCACTCCTTAAGCATAGTTTACCCTTTTGGTTTCAAGCTCGTTAAAAAATAAAACCACTCCTTAAGCATAGTTTACCCTTTTGGTTTCAAGCTTGCATAAAAATGAAACCATGTGTTGAGCAAAGTTCCCATTCTGTGTCAAGCTTGTTAAAAAATGAAATAGATGCCTTTGAGCAAAGTTCCCATTCTATGTCAAGCTTGTTAAAAAATGAAATAACACCTGACCATCATGTCAGGTTCTGACCATCATGTCAGTTTTCCTTGAGCAAAGTTCCCATTCTATGTCAAGCTCGTTAAAAAATGAAATGGATCTCCTCAAGCATAGTTTACCTTTTGGTTTCAAGCTTGCATAAAAATGAAATCATTCTTGAGCAAAGTTCCCATTCTATGTCAAGCTCATTAAAAAATGAAATGGATCTCCTCAAGCATAGTTTACCTTTTGGTTTCAAGCTTGCATAAAAATGAAATCATTCTTGAGCAAAGTTCCCATTTTATGTCAAGCTCGTTAAAAAATCAAAGGATTTCCTCAAGCATAGTTTACCTTTTGGTTTCAAGCTTGCATAAAAATGAAATCATTCTTGAGCATAGCTCATTTTCTATTTCAAGCTCATTAAAAAATGAAGTAGGTCTCCTTAAGCATAGTTTACCCTTTGGTTTCAAGCTTGCATAAAAATGAAACCATGTTCCAAGCATAGTTACCTTCTGTTTCAATCTTGGTTAAAAATGAAACAAATCCCCTTCCCTTGAGTTGAGTCTTCACTTTAGTGTTAGAACTTGAACCTTATTTTCACCTGCCTGATTCTCATTCTTCCTACCCCCCTGGTGAACATTTTCACCAGGTTTTTAGGTTGGGTATGGAAGAAGAATAGTCAAATGAAACGAAGCTTGGGGGCATGTCAAGCCCCTAGCAACCATGCTAGCGTTAAGCTTCGCTAGCAATCATGCTGGGGGAAAGATTCCAATGTCTGTATACCATGTTAATGGGTTTTTTCAAGCATAGTTTACCCATTGGTTTCAAGCTTGCGTAAAAATGAAACCAATCCCTGAGCATTCTTTCAACTGATCTTCGAGCTCGTTAAAAACAACAAGATGGTGTTGAGCTTACTTTTCATTTTTACTGCTCTAGTTAAAACATGAAATTTGGTTTGAGATTAGTTTATTACTTTTTCGTGCTCCGGATTCAAACATGAAAACGTCTAATAGAGTCCTCTTTAAACTCTTTTCGTACTCTTAAAATGTGAAAAGATAGTCAAGTGATCTTGTCTTCTTCACGCTCGTTAAAGCATTTGAATAGTCATCCGTCCGATGCTAGGTTATCTCTTTTTTGGTTCGGATAGGACTATTTATGAAAAAGGAACACTCTAGCCAATCTTGACTGGAAGAGTTCCCCAAGGTATGATTTTATACTTTTTCGGGCCTTAGGGACTAAATCATACGAAAAAAGACCCATATGGAGTCTTCTTCTGTATTCGTTCAGACTCTCTAAACATGAATGATACTGAGTTTTCTTTCAGTGGACTCATTAAATTAAACATTGAGAGACCCGTTTTGGGAATGAACCCCTCCTCTCTCAGGTTCGTAAAACATATGAGTCTGGACTTGTCTTTCGACAAGCTATATCAAGTGTTTGTTACCCTCTTTGAACTCGTAAAACTGAAAAGAGACACTCATCAACCATGATGGGGGAAATGGGAAGGGAATCGTTTTATCAATAATGGAAATTATTTGTCATTACCTTTGAACATGGCACTTGTTTGCACATCATGTCAGTCAATTGGGTATTCAGCTGATCTCCGCAACGATCCACTTTCATGAGTCATGACACTCCTTTGAGTCTTTCAAAAGAATGCATTGTCCACTATCGCATTGTGTGTTTGTCCCATTCAGTCATGCTGCCAAGTATTTTTGTCGTGCCGCCCGATGTTCAAAGGGGATTTGAGAAGTTTTACCTTTGTAGTCTACACAGTCTTTTGTGTCAGTCTTATGGTTACTACATTCACATCATTCCAGAACTATGTTCCAAGTTTCATGTCGTCGATGTGGGACTCATCATGGCCCTCCTTCGATGAGACTATTCCCGTCGACATCAACTCATCATCTAAGAAATAGTCTTAGAAACAATATTTGGTACCTTGAGATCTATATGCCTTAATGATAGATTCTCTCGCTCTCGACATAGGTTCACATATTGACCTTTGATCGATAGAATAGACTAGGTGTTCGACATCAGGACTTCTATTCACACTCAGTAGATTGTACTAGAGTACCTTGGGAATCATTGACATTAATGGTGATCTCCCTCGCACTTGTTAATGGTTCACATCATTGGTCGGTAATCAAGTGGTTTCTACCATGTTCGACTTTAGATCATTGTAATCACATGGATAGAATCGTATTTTATGGAAGACGAGACGAAGACCCTGGGTATTTGTTTAAAGCGTTCATTGCCTTCCTCGGGTTGCGATGGAGTTTTGTATATCTAGAATGGATCCACATTTGTATGGTCGTGGCTATGCTCAAATTTGCGTCTGTAAGACATAGATCTACATTGTATGTCTGGTATCTATGTCCAATTTTGAGTCCTCTATCACATGGATCTATGTTGTATTCTAGTAGCCATGCTTGTTTATCCTCTCATGGATCTGCCTTGTATTGGTCTACAGCCATGAGTTGGTTACTTGTGTCTATGAGTCAACATAATGATGTACTACATATGTCTACTTGACAACATGTTTTGATCGAGCTGACATTTTCACCTCGTAGCGACGACTTGTTCTCTCAAAGCTCTCATTTATCGTATCCCTCTAATACTCATGCTTTGGGGGGCATCTTGTTATACCAAAATCCTGTCACCATCATGTGATAAGACCCTTAACATACCAATTTTCTCTTAATCCCCGCACTTGGAGTGGAAACTCATACCATTTGTCAATCTTTCACAAAAATGCTCAGCATCGTGCCTTCCCCTTTATCCATGAGCGGTACCTTTCTCGCACCTCCTATACCTTGTTAGCCATAAGTGGTGCCACTACTTATGTCCCTTAGTCCATAAGCGTTACTTACCTGAACCGCTCTGTCATTGAAGGAGAAAAGTTGTACCCTAGGTAAAATGGGAAAAAGAGAAGTTTCTCGAGGCTTCTAGATCATGAGACTCGTGTCCTCCCTTATCCCTATCATTTTGGGTCATTTGAGATCAAGATCCCCCATCCTAGGATCTTAAAGGCCACCTCATCCACAAGTTTCTCAACCATTCCTATCCATTGAGCCTTATAAATATGAGCTCATGTCCATGGTTGAGGGGAGAACTCTTAAGGTATTGTTATGTTGTTGGATTGATCACTTAGCCCAAGCCATTGGAGAGCATAGAGAAAAAAGTTGGAGCTTATGGGGATGAAATTTTTGGTTTCATGGAGAGGCATGTCAACACTAAGGCTTAATTGGTTGTAAACTTCTCCATTTTATCTTAATGCAAAGATGATTTTTGTCCCACATTATTGTTGTTGTTTGATTTCACATGTATATGTTGTTAGATTCCTTAGTCACTAACATGGAGCAGTTTTGATGTGTTTATGTGTTTGATATGATTGCAGGTACACAGGTTTACTATCGAAGCATCACATTCCAGGTATCTACGAAGTCCAGGGAGGGTCTTCAACCTTTGTTGTTCATTTGTTCTGGATCTCAACCATTCAGACCATAGGAACAACTTTTGTCCGCAGAAGGTGAAATATTCCTTCTTACAATACCTAGGCATGTGCACTACTTTAAAATGTACGAGTTGGGTTTTCTGGTTAATTTTTGGAATGGTTGTTGATTTTTTATAGGATCCTCTATTAGTTAGGCATTTACATTTCCTTCACCTTGCTTTGCACCATGTTTCTCTGAGTTCTTTTTTTATCCAATTTCTAAATCTTTGTTTTTCATGACCAAAGTTTTGTTAGATGTTATTATTTCCTTGTAGGAGAGGGTGTTATCCTATCCTCCAGTAACCTCCATGGAAGTCAATATAGAAAGTTAGTTGAATCAATGGAGAAATCCCTATTTTAGTCATGTTTTGATCTCATCCTTCTCTAGTCACCTATTGTATATGGGTTTAAACATATTACAAGTGCTATCAAATCTCTTTCTTGTGCCAAAAAGGAAGAAAATTTAATACCATGGTTTTCCTCTTTCAAACAAGTCATCTTGGCATTTGCGTTGATGCAAGGTAATTCTACCCAATTATGATGTATGTTAGTTGCAGTGGAAGTCTCAAAAAACACAAATCTAATCACTAAAATGAATTATTCTAGGTATTTGCATAAATTTGTACAATATCTAGTGAAAATGATTAAACAATAAAATTACATTTCATAATATATAACATTTATTTATGGAATATTTATATAACTAAAAAGAATGGTGTTCTTATAAGATTGTTATGTTATTTTTTTCTCTAAGATAAAATCCATATGTTCACATTAGGCCCTAGGTTTAGTGTGTAAATAGTAGAATTTTTATAAACAAATTTTGTACATTTGTATATAACATGTGGTTCTTTTGCAGTGATAATATTCCATAATTTCAATGCTAATTTTATTTATATTTTTAAATGAATAAATTCAATGAAGCCCTAAAATGACTAGGCCAAGCATGAAGCTCAGATATGAGGGTGTTATCATAATCAATCAACTATGTGTGTGTGTGTGCATGCATGCACGCACATGTGTGTAGGACTTTGTCTATATTTGTGTGGTTTCTTTTCCATTTTCAAAATAATTGATCCAATCAAAAGTTAAAGTGAAAATAAAATACCTCTATATTTAAAAAAATTGGCATATGTGCTAATAAAAATAAATAAATAAGAATATTTTATTTATCAATATATATATATATAGAGAGAGAGAGAGAGAGAGAGAGAGAGAGAGAGAGAGAGAGAGAGAGAGAGAGAGAGAGAGAGAGAGAGAGAGAGAGAGAGAGAGAGAGAGAGAGAGAGAGAGAGAGAGAATATGCACATGGAGTGCTATAAGTGTGTGGTTTCATTCCAAATGAACCCTTGGATCATATGCAAAATCGTCGTTGAAAAAGAAGAAGATGAAGAAATGTATGTGTTTTTATTTATGTAGCCTCAACCAATAAGTTTGGAAATCCAAACATAAAATCAAAGAATTCAACTCATCCTCTTCTAGTCAAAATCAAGTCTTGTAGACCCATCCCCTTTGTGATAAAGCACTTAATTGCTCCAAAAATACCACCTCAAGGTGAAGCAATACATAGAGAGGTAATGTGTCATAATAGGACTCCTTGTTCATAAAAATTAAGGATTAAAATTATCATCTCCTTTGTACCATGCTCACCCTCCTCTCTCACCATCCTTAACTCCCTCCCTCTCTCCCTCCATCCCTTGCTCTCTCACCCTCCCTTCCACCCTCTCTCTCTCTCTCTCTCTCTCTCTCTCTCTCTCTCTCTAATGATTCCTTTCTCCTTCCCTCACTCACTCTTTCCATTTTCTATCCCTCAATGCCTCCCTCTCTCTTTCTGATCCGCCGAACCTCAACTTGTGTGCATTAAACGTTTGTGTTAAAAGAATGTGTTCAGCAGGTTATTAATGGAACAAAATTAACAGAAATTAAATACTAAAAATAGATGGAAAACAAACTGATAAACAGATATAAAGAAGCATAGAATCATAGCATCACAAACAGAAGTTGATAATGGAGTTCACCCCCTCCACTGGGCTATGTCTCCGGGTCCCTCTCCAATGGGTACCGATCCAATTAATCTTTTTTTAAATGGTACAAAATGGTTCTGGAAACAACTTCAGCAACTATAAACAGAATGCTATACAAATTATTTAAGACCTTTCTCTGGAAATTACAATCAGCCTTCGTAAGGCAAAGAAATCCAAAGTATGACAGAGAATGTCGACTTCCATAGTAACATCATCGAAACACTTTACATCAAACTCTCTGAGCTTCACATAACAGAGAAACGATGTACTACGCTCTGAATGAACTGAGTCTCTCCCCCTTCCAACGGTGGCCAACATCCTCTATTTAAGCACTTAGCGAGAGGAGCCATAATGGACCACAGCTGTTCTCTTCTTTATCACCGTTACAATCATATGCTAAAACTGAACCATGCAATTCGACCAAATCGCTGCCCAAGCGTTATGGTACCACGACGTTCCATATTCCCGAAACGTTGCAACCAAATCCATGCACATATGTTGCACCATACCATAGTGTCACACGTAATGTAACCGTTTGACGTCACCACTTACTTCACGATGTCACAGCAAGTGCGATAAGTATGTCACAGCTAAGTCTGTCACAGCAAGTGATAAGTCTGTCGCAGCTAAGTTTGTCACAGCAAGTGATAAGTCTGTCATAGCAAAGTTTGTCGCAGCTAAGTCTGTTGCAGCTAAGTCTATTGCAGCTAAGTCTATCGCAACTAAGTCTGTCACAGCAGTGTGATATGTTTGTCGCAGCAGGTGCGACGTATGTCGCAGCAGGTACGATATGTCACCACTATGTTTAGCATATGTGTGGAACATACATGTGTTATGTTATTTGAACCATAGATTAATAACTATTGTACCATATTGGATCAGTGTAAATTAAAGATGAATAATCCTTTGGATCATTTTCTCTTTCTCTATCTCTCTCACAATGTACCTACCTCTCTCTCTCGTACTCCCTCACTTTCCCTCACTCCCTCCCCCTATCCTTCTCTTCATACATTTGTTTCCCTCTCGATCCCTAATTCTCTCCTCCTCTCTCTCTCTCTCTCTCTCTCTCTCACACACACACACACACATTATATATATCTCTCCCTCCCTCACTCTCCATCTCTCCCTCCCTATCTCTCCTACCCTCCCACCCTCCTTCCCTCCTTCCCTAAATCCCACACTGTACCTATCTCTAACCCTCTCTCTCCCTCACCATACATTCCTCCCTCTCATATTCCCTCCTTTCCTCTCTCTATATATCATATACCCTCTCCCTCCCTCAATTTATCTCTCTACTACCTCCGTCTATTTGATTCCCTCACCTTCACTATATTTTACCCTCTCTCTTTGACCTTTCGTTCCTCCCTCTTTTAGTCCCTCCACCCCTCTCTCTATATTTACTTTTTCCTCACCCTCCCTCTCTCTCAAAATCTGTTCCCCCCTCCTTCCCTAACTCTTTCCCTCTCTCTCTAATACTCTCATTATCCATATCTATCT
>LPNX010229480.1:298685-332177 GCA_001517045.1 Pseudotsuga menziesii | reverse complement strand
CTCTCTCTCTCTCTCTCTCTCTCTCTCTCTCTCTCTCTCTACCCCTTGCGATCCATCCATCCCTGTTGTGGTAAATTATGCACAAAGATGTGCAACCTCTCTCATGTTGGGTGAAATCCCTTGAGGTTGTTGACTAGACCTAGTATTTAGAAACATAAATAAAATGTGATAACCCAAAAGTAGATCTTGCAAGCTCTTGTTAGTAACAAAACTAGATAAAAATAAAATAAAATGAAAGATACAATGGGAGACAATCCATAAAAAATATCCAATTCATGAACCACTATATATTTCCCAATGGTCAAGAAAATACATGTAGTGTTTCCTAGGAGCTGCAATATTCAAAGGGAAGTCAATAATATTCCTTAGGGAGGCCTATTTTTTCCACAGTAAATGCTAGATAGCTCAAAAAACCAATAAAGAGAAACACTTGCACCTTGTAGGAAGGAGGTAAGAGATCTTGGAGAATGCTAACAAGTGGGAAGAGGTGAGCTATAAGAGAGCTCTATCACAATTCCAATAGTATAACCTTACTCTATATTTATCTTACAATATGCATTCTTATGGATTCCTTTTATATTCCAAGTGGTTCCCAAGAAACAACTAGATTCAACCCCATCACTTCACGAACTAGCCTCAAGGTACACAATGGGGGGTATTGAATGCCCATCCATCATGTTGACAAGACAAGTCTGAATTTGTGTTCGTGAGGGGGGTTCATGAGCCTCAAATACACAGTTGGTGGTTGAGATCTAACCATTTTGAAATTTGCATGGATATCAAAGGGAAATCCATGCAGTTACTGCACATACATATAACTAGTAACATGCATAGTAGCACAAATTAATAGAGTTTTGGTTGTGCAACATTTCCTTTTGACTATTCTTTATAACTTTTGGACCTATACTGCTTCTTGGATCTTGAGGAGGATGTATTCAGTGGGATGCATTTTATATGTTGATGATGCCTTATTGTGTAAATTGAAAAAATGTCGCATGTGTGTGATATTTGAGTGTTAAAAATCCCTCTCTCCCCCTCCCTTCCTTAATTTCTCTCTCTCTCTCTCTCTCTCTCTCTCTCTCTCTCTCTTTGTCTCACCATCCCTCCTTATTTGTGTCTATAATAATTTCCCTTCTCTTGATATCCCTCTCACTCCAAATCTCTCTCTCTCTCCCTCCATAGATCCCTCTATATATACGTCTCTTTCTCTTTCTTTCCCTCTCTCCATCCCACTATCTCACCCCTCTCTCCCTCAAACTCTCTCCATCCCTCTCTCCCTCCCTCCATCTCACTACAAGTACCCTCTCTCTCTCACTCCCTCTATCTCCCTCCCTCCCTTTCTCTCGATCTCACCCACCTTTCATCCCACCTCCACAATTTCCCTCCCCCCTCCCTCTTACTCCCTCCCTAACATTCTTTATCTACCTCCATCTCTCTCCATCCTCCTTGTTATAGCATATTTTGTCACACATGTCCCATAGATGCTCATGATGGCTTGATCTCATCCTTTTCTCAATTTTGTAGAATTCTTTAACTCTTTGTGATGTATGAACAATAGTTTATCTTGAAAATACATAAAAATATATTTCTTAAGGAATACACACCCTACAATGAGGTGGCCTGCGTATGCGCACCCTCCTTTGTGTCAAATCACATATCTATTTGTTTAAGGGTCAAAAAAGTTATTTTATGAGAAATGTTTTGGTTATGACCATTCCCAATTACCTAAACCCCATAAATAACCACTTCTAACTTCCCCAACTACCTCCTCATCAATATAAAAGTAGCTTAAGTGAAGGAAAAAACTAGTCTCTAGTTTCTTAAAAGATTTAGAATATTAAGCATTGTTTAAGAAAGTAGCCTCATGTTATTCAAATAAAACCATATTTCACAAGAACCCTTGTCTTGTGTCTACAAAATATTGTATCCTCTATTTGGAACATTTTGTTTTTATCCTTTCTTGCAATCCCTATTATGTCAAATGATTGAAGAGCTTCTTTTGAACATACTTGCCAAGTGAAAATTTGGATTTGGAAGTTGAATGGTTGGAGGACTAGGTGGAATAAATTTTTTCTCAATTCAAGATGGTGCCAAGAAGAGACTCATGTGATACCATTCTATTATATATTTCTATTTAATTTTATGTAAAAGAATTCTATTTTATGTCCATATTAATTATTCAATTGTTGATTATGAATGTTTAATTATGGAAGTGTAATTTTTCAAGTTTCTTAATGATTAAGATATTTGCAACAATACATACTATTTTCTAGTCTTTGTTCATTGTAATAGAGCAACTGAATATTTAGACAAGAAAATTGAAGCATCAACAATCCAAAGGATTCTTCCTCAAAGGATAGGAACCGGGTAAGTTAGTTCCTAACATTTTTGTCCATTCATAATTACTTGTAAAGATTAGAAATTTTTCTTATTGAGATTTGTTTGTTTATTTTATGGGTATCGATCTATGGTGATCTCACGCAAAGATTAGTAGGGTAGCATATGATCCTGACACACCTCCCTCCATTCCTTCCTCCATAACTTGATCTCCCTCTCACCATCCCGTCTCGCTACCTTTTTTCTCACCATCTCCCCAACATCACCCCCTCCCTCCATCTCTCATTCTTACTCCTTCCCACCTCTCTCTCTCTCACACAAACACACAAATTCCTTCCCTCTTTCCATCTCGCTCAGACTCTCTCATTCTACCTTTCTCTATATCTCTTACTCCTCCCTCTTTCTCTCTCTCTTTCACCACCCCATCTACCCACCATCACCCTCTCCCCCCCCCTTATTCCAAGCATAATTTCTCTCCCTCCAATACCCTTTGTCTATCTAACCCACCCTTTCTCCCTTTCTCCCTCCCTCCCTATATATTTTTCTCTCTCACTCTCCCTCCCTTTTCCCAACCCTATTATCTCATATCCCTCTTTTAATTCCTCTCTATTTGTATCCCTCTCTCTCTCTCCATCCATATCCCTCCTTCCCTAGTCTACCATTCATTTCTATTATTCTAAACATACCTCCCTCCTTCATTATTTCTCTCTCTCTATCTCACACTTATTACCTTTCTATCCATCTCTTAGTAACAAACACACAAACACACCTCCCCCCCCCTCTCTGACTCTCTCCTTCATTCCCCCTCTCTTTCCCTCACCTTACCCTCCATCCACCCCTCTCTCTATCGCTCTTCCTATCTCAAGCGTAACTATGACAATGATTATCATATGAAATGGCCAATAGAAGTGATGCAATGATAATAAACAATAAGAAAGAAAAGACATTAAGAAGATAATAATATGTCTGTTTCATTTTTAACGAGCTTAAAACAAAGAATGAAATTGTGCTTGAGATGCCTGCTTCATTTTTTAATGATCTTGAAACATAGAATGAAACTCTGCTCAAAGTGTGTTTCAGTTTTTAATGATCTTGGAACTAAAAATAAACCATGCTTAGAATAATACCCATTGGTGAGTTTCTTCCTGACGTGATGTCCAGAATTTTGTACATACCCCCAAGCTTTGTTTTTCAGTAAACTCTTCTTCTGCACCCGATAATACTCTTTGTTACTAATAGGAAAAGTTTCAAAAAAGAGGGAGAAATAAAGAGGATCAAGTGACATAGGTGGAGGAAATTAAGGCTTACATATGAGATCTAGTGGAAGATTTGACTCAATTGAAGGGGGGTATATTTCATTTTTTAGCGAGCTTGACACAAACAATGAACCATGCTCATGATTATCCATTTCATTTTTTAATGAGATTGCTACAAAAAGTGAACTATGCTCGTGTTTATCTATTTGATGTTTTAATGAGCTTGACAGAGAAATCAAACCATGCTCATAGTGGTATGTTCCATTTTTTAATGAGATTGAAACATAAAGTGAACTATGATCATGGTGATCTATTTCATTTTTTAACAATATTGACACAAAAAGTGAGTTAAGTTCATGTTCCTTTTCCATGGATTCCAAGAAGTCTTCATTAGATGGAAGAACAATGCTCTAAGAATAAGAGACTCAACACGGGAAACGGGGGGAGATTAGGCTCCAGTTCCCCCATTGAAGGGTTCACCATGTTAACTACCAAATATAATTCTAGAGAAGTAAATCATACACTAAGATTCTCTTTCTCAATACTTATTGAAGGCATTGGACACAAGGCCACATAATAAACTTGTGGTGAGAGAAATACCACTTGAATGTATGGATCATTTAGGGAAGTTAGATGGTCAACATTCATACAATGATTAGGACTAAAAAACAAAAGTTGATTGATGGTTACTATGTTCCTGTCATGCGTAAAATTCATCACTTAAAAGAGTGTGGAGACTTCATCTTTCATAGCATAGACATAGTCTTACCCAAGGAGATAATTAAAATCCAATGGGATTTGAACTACCATAACATCAATACATATATTTTTCCTTCCTAGGGCAATGGGTAGTTGAGGAAGGATCCCTAAAGGTTAACTAGATATTCTATTAAACTTCGACATATGATTAGTGCTTGGCACAAGCTAAGGAGAACCTATACTTTACCAAGAATATGAGGATAAAACACTAACTTATTCCCCTTCATCTATGATAGTGTGATATATGTACTTATCACAATCCCACAAGAGGATTTGGAAAGGCATGTAGGAAGGAAGAAAAGGATTTGCTAACTTATTCCAATCAAAGGAAACGACCTCACTACTTGGAGAGGGTTCCATTGAAATAGGTGATATTCCCCCTTGTCTAGAGGAATTTGAAGTGACAAGAAAAACCTGAGTGGTATATGTTTCACTCTTTGTGGGGAGAGTGGGATAAAATGACGATTAAATCAGATTGACGACCTCATTGACCAATGGTTGTTCGGGGGAGGACTCATGGGAATCAGTTAGGGATTGTTGATGGGAAATAAGAATGTCTTCCAATAATTACGAAGCTTCATTCATATGAGGGAAAATTTAAGTGAAATGCATTTTAACTCGAAAGGAAACCTGAATTTACCATTTTTTCCCTAAACCTTATGATCATTAGTTGATAGGTTATCACTGGAATGAATTATAGTGGTCGATAACATGAGTCATTTGGAACCTTTTGACCACACCTGTAAGACCTTGGGAATACTGGGGAAATGATTAAGAAGTTGGCCCCCCTTACAAATCCTATACGGGAACTTGGGTTTGTGACCTATGTTCTTAGGTTTCTTAGCATTATCAACAATCCAACATTGAATAACAAGGGTTGGTTGATTTCCCTATTGCTTATTTTGCTTCTCTTTATTCTTCCTTTTCTTCTCCTTCTTAGTCGCCCAGTTACTAACATCACAACTTTTACCAAACATGGATGAAGAAAGGGAAGGATACCCAATAGGTAAAGAAGGTAAAGGATCAACATGAGGTTAATTTTCTTGAGGTGGAGGGATTACAGCCAAGGAACCGAGATCATTTGGGATCACTAGAGTGGGAAACAACCATATTGGTAACCCTATAGTGAATATGTGAAGATTCAATGTATAAATGTAAGGAGGAACAATATTTCCAAAATAAGGGAAAGGATGAGGATCCTTGTACAAAGGGGTTCCTTGATTGGTAGGAAATGTTACCATGGATATAGACTCAACCCAGGGTTCGCTAAATCAAAGAGATAAAATCAAGCAAACAACTCTCTTATAACATGGATAAATGAAGTAAGGATCCTCTAGAAATAGGATATGGGGCCATCAATGAAGAAATTGTAGACAGTTACCCACAACTACTCCGTAATGGACTTCTAGAGGTGCAAGTATTGGATGTAACCAAATATTCTCCTAAGGAGCCAAAATCATGTGTTGTATGTCTATCTCAGGTTCTAATAGTACCACCATTGTAATCACATGGTAAGGTAACCTAGGAAAAGCAAGTAGGACTACCACTTCACTCTTGGTGGTTGGGAGGAATGGTCATGGTATAGGGTTTCTTATATAGGTAACCTAATAAAAATTTCTTAGAATAGAAGCAACTCTGATAGTGGTGTCACCCCAAGGACTTTCCACTACTAATACTCCCCCCTAACTCACATAACCCCACTAAGAGAGACTATTGGGGACTAGTAAAAGTACTATTCTTGAATTATATTACTGCTTAACTCCTCTGTTAAAGGAGATTTTGTCGCTGGAAATTCTCACCTCCTACTGGCAGGAGTTGTTTCCCTAGATATGAATGATACAGGTCTAGAACAAATGAGTGATAAAAAGGATAAGCACTTTCCCTAGAATTGATAGATATATGGAACAAATCTTTTATCTATCCTGTAGTATGATGCATTGGCCTTCTATGGTGCTAGATCTCCATAGATATACTTGTAATAAACACATCAAACAACAAGCAAGACAAAAAGTACCAGAAAATGATCTACAACTCTATATCAGTGACTAAGGAATATGATAACAAAATGAGTGATCATAACACAATACATTTTATGGGAAATAAACCATCATTGCATTAAGATGAAATAACAAAGATTTCAATCATTTCCTTAGTGTTGCGATGCCTCCTCACAAGCCAAGTATTGTCCTCAAAGCTCCAACTTTCCTTCTCTATGCTCACCCTAGATTTGGATAGAACTTTAGTGCAACAACATAAATTTCCTCCTCCAACCCATGGGGGATGAGATAGTATTTATAGCCCTTGGGAGGGTAGGGATGTTTGAGAAAATGGTGGATGAGGTGGAAGGGATATCCTACTAGGGGGGATCACGAGTCTAGGTGGTCCACAATAGTATGGATGAGGGTGCCATGAAGGTTTCCTTCAAGAAGCTTCATGAACCATCTCTTTTTCCTTTTGAAACTCGAGAACCGCTCTTTCACTATGTATACAAAGCATTACCAGGGTGAAACCACTTATTGATCAAAGGTTAAAGGCGATGGCACTTCTCATTGTAGAGAGACAAGAGGAGTTACTGAAGAGGGTAATGCTTATTGCATAAAGGGAAGAAGCAGTGGTGGAATTAGGTATGAAAATATGAGGCCTGGCTAGTGTCCAACTTCACATTTTGGGGATTGAAGGCAATTTCTGATGTTTTGGGCTTCAACACATGATGGTGACGAGAGTTGTGTGTAACCAAATCCCCCCCCAAAGCATGAGGCTAGAGGGATGCGATAGGAGAGATATTTGTAAGAGAATGTTATCACTTCGAGGCGAGAAATCGCTTGATCGGAGATTATTATCAACCTTTTTTCTGCAATACATCAATAATTTTGACTCATATCCAAATGACTCTTCATTATGGATGCAAACCAATACAACACAGATCCATGTGAGAGATGAATAAACATGGCTACTAGAATACAACGTAGATCCATGTGAAAGAGACTCAAACTTGTACATAGCTACCAAACATACAATGCATATCTATGTCATATGGACACAAATTTTAGCACAACCACGGCCATACAAATGTGGATCCTTGCTAGGAATCATATAAATACTCCATCGCAACCTAAGGAAAGAAATGAACACTTAATAGATACATAGGGTGTTCGTCTTGCCTTCCAAAAAGTGAGATTCTATCCATGTGATTACAATGTCTTGATGTCAAACATGGTAGAAACCACTTGATTACTAGTCAATGATGAGAAACGTTAGCAAGTGCGATAGAGATCAGCATTGATGTCGATGATTCCAAGGTACCCTAGTACAATATCCTTAGTGTGAATAGATGATATGATTTCAAACACTCAGTCGAATATTTAGATGAAAGGTCAATGATGTGAACCTATGTATACAAATCTCAAGGTACTAATTTGTTTCTAATACTAATTCCTGGATGATGAGATGAAGTTAACAGGAATAGTCTTGTCGAAGGAGGGCCATGATGAATCCGACATCGACGACACGAAACTCAGAACAAAGTTCTATAATTTTGAGTATGATGTCACCATAGGACTGGCTCAAAGATAACTAACACAAAAGTTTAAACTGCAGATGTAAACTCTCAAGATGACTTTCCTTTGAACATCGGGCAACACGAATGAAGACTTCGCAACATTGACCTGACCAGGTAGATACCAAAACATAATGCGACTATGGACGATGCATTCTTTGAAAGACTCAGAGTGACATGACTCATGAAAGTGGATCGAATTGGAAACAATCCAATTGACTGAATGAAATGCAGACAAATGTCATGTTCAAAGGTGACTAATAACTTCCAGTATTGCAAATGAGATAGTTCCCTTCCCTTAATTTCCCCATCATGATTGATGAGTGCCTATTTTTTTCATTTTTATGTGTTCAAAGAGGGTAACAAACACTTGTTGCAGCTTATCACAAGATGAGTCCATTCTCATATGTTTCATGAACTTGAGGATGGAGGGGTTCATTCCCAAAAGAGGGTCTCTTAATGTTTAATTTAACAAGCCCATTGAAAGTTAACTCAGCATCGTTCATGTCAAGATTGTTTGAATGAAAATGAAAGAAGACTCCAAAAGGTCCTTTTTGGTATGATTTAGTCCCCAGGGCTTGAAAAATTATAAAATAATTCCCAAGAGAACTCGTATAGATGATATCAACTAGAGTGTTCATTTTTCATAATTAGTCAATCTGAACCGAAAAAAAGATTAACTACCGTCGGAAATATGAATCTTCAAGTACTTTTACGAGTGTGAAGAAGACAAGTTCACTTGGTGATCTTTACACATTTAAGGAGTCCAAAAAGAGCTTAAAGAAGAATCCATTAGGGTTTATTTTCGTGATGAAGGGTTTTAACGAGTCTGAAAAGAAGCGAAAGTTGACTCAGAACTTTAGTTCCGGGTTTAAAAAGCACAACCAAAATGCCAAAATTAGCGCTCAGTAACTTTTTCCATTTTATGGAAGTACGAAAGAGTAAAAAACAAACTAGCTTATAACAAAAAAATTTAACTTTCATCTCCTGCAAAAACTTGTAAAAGACTATTAGATCTCCAAAATAGTTTTAAAAATAGTTTTTAATGGCCTTGCAAAAGAGAATTTTATTAAAAATAATTAAAAATGATTAAAATAATAATAAAACCCAAAAACATTTCATATAAAAAACAATGAAATAATAAAAAACATACCATTTCACTATTTACCAAGTTGGAGAGCTATTTGGAGCCATTGGTGTGTAGACTTCAGGCAAGGATTCCAGAGACATCAACCATCCTTTTTCGATCCGTCAGCTCTAGGTAAGAGCCAAACCTATTCCCATCATTTTTATGGTTGCATTTTCTCTTTCCATGCAATTTTTTTGAGGTTTTGAGGTTTTTACCCTCGGGTAAAAACACTCCAAGGAGTCCGAAAAGAGCTTAAAGAAGAATCCATTAAGGTTTATTTTCGCAATGAAGGGGTTTAACGAGTCTGAAAAGAAGCGAAAGTTGACTCAGAACTTTGGTTCCGGGTTTAAAAAGCAAAACCAAAATGCCAAAATTAGCGCTCAGTGACTTTTTCCATTTTATGGAAGTACAGAAGAGTAAAAAACAAACTTGCTTATAACAAAAAACTTTTAACTTTCATCCCCTGTGAAAACTTGTAAAAGACTATTAGATCTCCAAAATATTTTAAAAAATAGTTTTTAATGGCCTTGCAAAAGAGAATTTTATTAAAAATAATTAAAAATGATTAAAATAATAATAAAACCCAAAAACATTTCATATAAAAAACAATGAAATAATAAAAAACATACCATTTCACTATTTACCAAGTTGGAGAGCTATTTGGAGCCATTGGTGTGTAGACTTCAGGCAAGGATTCCAGAGACATCAACCATCCCTTTTTCGATCCGTCAGCTCCAGGTAAGAGCCAAACCTATTCCCATCATTTTTATGGTTTCATTTTCTCTTTCCATGCAATTTTTTTAAGGTTTTGAGGTTTTTACCCTCGGGTAAAAACACTCCAAGGAGTCCGAAAAGAGCTTAAAGAAGAATCCATTAGGTTTTATTTTCTTGATGAAGGGGTTTAACGAGTCTGAAAAGAAGCGAAAGTTGACTTAGAACTTTGGTTCCGGGTTTAAAAAGCACAACCAAACTGCTGAAATTAGCGCTCAGTGACTTTTTCCATTTTATGGAAGTACGGAAGAGTAAAAAACAAACTTGCTTATAACAAAAAACTTTTTAACTCTCATCTCCTGTAAAAACTTGTAAAAGACTATTAGATCTCCAAAATATTTTAAAAAATAGTTTTTAATGGCCTTGCAAAAGAGAATTTTATTAAAAATAATTAAAAATGATTAAAATAATAATAAAACCCAAAAACATTTCATATAAAAAACAATGAAATAATAAAAAACATACCATTTCACTATTTACCAAGTTGGAGAGCTATTTGGAGCCATTGGTGTTTAGACTTCAGGAAAGGATTCCAGAGACATCAACCGTCCCTTTTTCGATCTGTCAGCTCCAGGTAAGAGCCAAACCTATTCCCATCATTTTTATGGTTGCATTTTCTCTTTCCATGCAATTTTTTTGAGGTTTTGAGGTTTTTACCCTCGGCTAAAAACACTTGCAGGGTAACGCTCTTTCCCTTTGCGGGAAAGGCGATGCCTGAGCAAAACCATAGTTTTCACGACTATAAAGGAGGTTCCACCACTCTGTCTCAAAGAGACAGAGGCGGTGACACAGGTTGATCCCAAATGAAAAACGGCCAAGCCAAAAAAATGTCTTTAAAGTATTTTTAATGGTTAATAATGCATTCTAATACTTCAATCTTTATTTTTGGAAGGTCACTTTTGTCAAAATTGTTATGTGGAAGGATAGAAAACATGAGGTTGATGATGTCAGGGAAAGATAGGATTCTGGTTCTATAGCTACTTTACGGGGCTGTGGCCTCCTAAAATTCTTTCATGTCCCAAGAATGAGTTCTCATGTGAGACTACTATAATATATACTAAGAATGTGGAACCCAGAGAAGCAATACTTCGAGGTGGGGCCCATGTTCTTACCATGGAAGTAGAAGACATCTACTTCCTTATAGGATTATCCAGATGCAGGGCACCAATATCACTAATAGGTTCCCGAGGGGGAGACGTCACGGCACATGAGCTTATAGATTGTCATTGTTTTATGGGCACTCAGATGTCTGGGAAAAAGATCCCCATCAAGGAAGTGATGGATTTTCCTCTCTAGACAATACTTTTCACCATGTAGTGGGTTGTAGGGAGCCAAGGGGCTCATTAAGCATCCTGAGCACACATGCTTTACCCCTTGGAGGCCATGGCACCTACGGTCTTTAATTGGGACAAGGATTTACTAAGTGTCTTCAAGGAACATCTGACTAAGTGTTGATAGGGGGAGTTGCATAGTTTGGTTATGGCACCACCTTGGCATCCTTCTTCTTCGAGTGGGTACCTCATCTAAGGCCGTAGGTAGCTTTCACCGAACTGAGAGCTAGAGACCCTCGCATGCTACAGTGGGTAGAGATCATGGCCCGTACTAGTGGCGGCGGGGCCAAGGTCAAGTATGCGAGTGCATTTTTCCATTGGTTAAATGACCAACTCGTCGTGTTTGAGAATTATGCATATGGTGGGGTACTAAATTTAGGGGAGACCTTGATATACCCTTACTGGAAGGTGCCTAATGGGGCAATATCTGTAAGAATAATAACCAATACATTGATTATTTTTTCATTTTATGTTTTATAATTTTATGAATGATAATGAGACCAAAATGTTTCATGCAGATGTAGGAGATGCACAACCTGGGGGTTCATCCCCAATTGACAGGAGAGAGGGGGCCCGCTTTGTACACATAGGAGATGATGAGTTGACTAAGTTGGAGGAGAAATTCAACCGGTTAAATCTTGATATTCCAGATGCTTCCATAGACGACCTCCCTAGGAGGTACTAGAGACATGCAACTGGAGTATCGAGTCGATTTCGCCGCCTGCTATGGAGGGTAGCGAGAGCTATCATGTGTTACCATGAGCATCACTAGTCATCTTACATGATGTAGACACTGAAATATATCTAGCTTCGGGATTTTTGTAATTTTGTATATCTGAAATCCAGCGTACTTCAGTCGGGGTCTCGAGACCATAATTTTTGTAAAACACTTATATATATATCTATCTATATATATATATATATATATATATATATATATATATATATGTATGTATGTATTTATATTTCATTCTCCATTTGAACACACACACACACACACATATATATATACAGACTTATTTACAACGACTTATATGTGTTCAAATGGAGAATGAAATTTATATGAGTTTTTATGTATTTTAGTATTTATTTTATTTACAATAAACCATGTTTTATTGATCAAAATTTATGTATGGGAAATATACCAGTCCAATATGTAATTGGCCAATGAGTCTACAACAATGTTATAAGACCTAGGAATATGCTGATAAGTGATTGATTCAAACGACCTTTCTAACAAATGCAGTCTTCGAAAAGGACAAATGAGTTTAGGGTTTTGGATGGAATAGATGTGGTTGAAATGATAAACCACTAACTGTGAGTCCATGAAGACTACCAAGTGATCAATGTCCTGAGATGCAACCTCGGTCAACAAACCTATTACCGCTTGATACTCAACAATGTTATTGGTAGGTGGACCTACACAAACCGCTCCTGAACTGACTAAGTCATGAGCCGGGGAATAAAAATCCCAAGAAGCTGAAGCGAGTTTTAGGGTATGACGACAAGAACCATCAAAAAAACCATAAAAATCCATTTGATCTAAATAACCAAAACATGGTATAAACAGTATTAACAAAAACTCAAAACCATATTGAAATACTAAAACCACACCAAAAAGGCAATCAATCTACATTTATACAAGGTAATATAATAGAAATAACTTCTAGCATAGTACCTTTTTAGGTACAACCCATTGCAAGGTTTCTCGAAAGGTATCTCATCGTAATCTACAAGATCATAGGCCACTTTCTCTAAAACTTTACTCACGATGAAAGACCCACACCACATGGATTCTAACTTCCCTTTACCAAGCATGTCATGTTTCTGTTGATAAGTGAGAACCATGTCACCTTCATTAAACACACGAGGTTGAACAGATTTATCATATTGAACCTTGATGTGTTTTTTATGTGCCTCATTAGCCAAGGCATCATATCTCTGACTCTCATCAAGATTTGTCAAATACAAAAACCGTTCTTCTTCTGCATAAGTGTTTGGGAGAAGCTCAACTGCGAGCTTGAGTGACGAGATCTCACATTCAATAGGAAGGATGAATTCGATTCCATAGACCAACTAAAACCACGTGAAACCAATTTTTGTTTTAACTGAAGTCCTACAAGCCCATAGTGCAAAAAATAGAGTCAAGTGCCAGTTGGATTTATGATCTCCAACCATTCTACGTAGCATAGTCTTCAATACTTTGTTAATGGCATCAATTTGACGATTATCCTACGGATAATAAGGAGTTGATTTTTCATGACGAAAACCCAGCTTAGCACTCAACTCAGTCATCATTTATTATGGAAATGGGATCCATGACCAGTGACTATGGCTTGCGAAACTCCAAACCCAGTTATTATGTGGTTGAACAAAAAGAGGGAAGCGGTCTGACCATCCTCTGCATATGTAGGCATTTCCTGAGCCCAGTTTGTAAAATAACCAATATCTACGATGATCTAACCATGGCCCCCGGCATAGGTAGGCTTACAATGCATAAAATCTATACCCTATTTGGCGAAAGGGCCAATGACAATAACGGGGTGTAAAGGAGAAGGGTGGGTACGATTTTCCGGATAAAAAAATTGACAGGGTGGGAACTTTTTAACTTCCTCAGAATAATATTTGAATATTGAGGGCCAAAAATACCCAGTTCCAAGTATTTTTTGAGCTGTATCCATCCCAAAAATATGATCGTGACATGCTCCAGAGTGATAGTCATTCCGAACTTGTTCAACCTCTTTGTGTGTAAGACATTGTCAAAGAATGGAGTCAATACCACGGTGGTATAACATGTCATTTAAAATGAGGTAATATTTCGCATGGTGATGGATGCGTCGGTGATCGTCACGGGACATATCAGGCTGAAAAAATTGGGTCTGGAGATAGATGATAAGATATCCATACCATGAATGAACTGTGCTAAATAGGAACAAAAATTCATCCGAAAATGAATCATTGGGCTCAGCTTCCATGTGAGCACAGGGAAGGTCACATATTAACTCCGTGAAAACTAAGTACTTCTTGGAAGTATCCTTAGCAAACTCGAGATCAAATTCATGTAGGATGACGATCCAATGGGAATACTTACCCCCCTAGTACTTGACGAGTGAAAAAGTAATACATAGGGTTTTGATCAGCGAGAACAGTTGTGGTGCATAGTAAAATGTAGAGACAGAATATTTTTACAGCAATGAGCATGGCCAAATCCAGCTTCTCCACATGTGAATAATAAGTTTCAGACTCAAGGAGACTCTTACTTAGATAGTAAATCACATGCTCTTGGCCATTAAGATATTCCTGCACTAGAACCATACCGATGGTAGTAGTCGAGGAGACAACATACAATATAAAGTATTTTGAATAATTTGGGGGGTGCAACACCGGTGAATATGTCAGAGAGTGTTTCAAATTATCAAAAGCTTGTTGGGCCTGGTCATACCAAAATAACATAGTTTTCTTCCTAAGGAGGCGCATATAACCATGTGTTTTTTCTGTAGAGGTTCATACAAAATAACAAAGAAAGTTTTCCTTCCCTTGCAAACTTTGGAGTTCAATGATATTAGTCGAGGCGGGTAAGGCCAAAATGGCAGCTATAATCAAAGGATCTACCCAAATGCCATCTTTGGAAAACATGAAGATAATAATATGTCTAGTCTCAACACAAAAGAAACACTTGTGTGGATTAATCTGAATGTTATAATGACGACATTAGAGGAAAATGCCCCTAATATGCCTTGGGTGATCCTGACATTATTATGAATGAGTATGGAGGTTTTCTAGATACAGTTCCACAATGTGTTTAATATCTCTAAAAGCGTAGGAAATGGCATGTTGGAATGTATCTCTGATTTTTTTCAAACCAAAGGGTAACTTCCGAGAGGCAAAGGTTCCCCACGGACAAATGAATTCCATCTTATGCCTGTCGGTGGGTAAAATTTCTATCTGATTATAGATGAAAAAACCATCCATAAATGAAAAGATGACGCTCCCAACATAGTTATCAATGATTTGATCGATATGTGGAGTTGAAAATTTGTCCTTGGGACAGGCCCTATTCAAATCTTGAAAATTTTTGCAAACCCTAATAGTTCCATGCTTCTTAGCTACAGGGACAATATTAGATACCCACTCATTCAGGAGTATGGGATAAATACAACTCACTTTTAGAATTTTGTCGACCTCGTCTTTTATTGCCGTAGCATTCCTAGGATGGACTTGATTCTTTTTTTTCCAAACTAGTCTCGCCATGGGATAAGTCTTAATTTGGTGTACAATGATGGACGGATCAATCCCAGACATATTTTCATATGTACAAGAAAAAACATATCGGGGCTCTTTTAAAAGAGCTTTATACTTTTTGGTTTCTTTACTTGAACATTTCTGGCCTACATGAATGTGTTCAATAGTTCTGGGCTTCACTGATATGTCAATGAGAGTTGTCTGAGTAATATTACACAGGCTTCCTTTGGAATCAGTTCCTTGTAATAGTATAGGTGTCTGAGTATTTTTGACAATATCAGAACTAATGAGAGAAACAAAATCAGGGTCTACCGAATTAGCATTATGAAGGAAAGAGGATCTATGGTGGTGAACTTCCCATACAGGTTCATTCACACTCATGATCTCCATAATGGACTGCAAGAGATAATCTAAAGTGGGGAGAGTGGAATCTAACCAATATGGGAGGTATTAGGGATCCAACGGCACTAGATGATGATCATCATAGTGTGCATCTGAAACATATTGAATAGCATCATAGAGTGCTTCATAAGGGCCTAGAGAATATGTCTCGACAACTTCTTTACCTCTATAACTGTGGTTGGCCTTGGATATCATGTTCACAGTTGCCACTTCCGTACTAGGAGGTGTTGAGGGAAACACGCCCATAAGTTTTGAATCCTTCAACATTCATACCCCAACCGATTGATAATGCGGAGGGGATTACCTTAGAATAGGAATAATGTTTGCAGTGGGGGCAGTAACATTTGGTGAACAAAAATCGAGCTGATCAATGGTCACAATCTTCCCTAAGTGAGAGAATTGGATAGTATGAAAATATATCAAAGCGATAGCCATCGTAGCATAGAACCAATTCCTCCCTAATAGAATATTGTAATCTAATGGAGCATCGACTACCTCCACTTGAATGGAAATAGTCTTTCCCCCAAGCTCGACCGAAAGGGCCGGTAACAAACCATGAGGATGGAAACCTCACCCGTCGAAATTTTTTAAACTTGTGGGTGACTTCATAAGTTTGGGAGAACCAATGGCTCTGCAGCAAAACACAAACAATACTAACGTGTAATCAGCTTTATCTAACATGGTCTGATGGACCTTACTCCCAACTACCTTGGTCACGATTTGAAACACAAGTTGGTGGGATAATCTGGATTTGTAATTCTCCACATTAAAATGAATCAAATTAGTGTTATCCGGGTCTAAGGCCCCTAAATCCATCAACAAGTTTTTGCACTGTGTAGGGAAAATTTGGAGTATGAAGGTAGGCATTGCCAAGGTGCTTCAGCAAAATATTCAACAACGTTGTAGAATCATGCAACTCGAACATTTGGATTGAAAATAGACTTCTGGAAACTACTCTTAGGTGGCCACAAAATTAATTCATGGTTAGGTTTCTCGATCGTAAGAGGGCCATTAGACAGAGGTGGAGGAGAAGAAATAGTAGAAGGAACTTTATTGGAAGAATCACATTCATCCTTCTTCTCTGTGGGTTTGTCATATGACTGATTACAAGTGGTCAAGCTAACAGTTTCCATGAACATCATTCAGGTCTCTTCAGTAGAATTAGAGGTTCCTTCTAAAGACATATGATCAATCAACTGTTGTTGACATGGAAAAGGATAGGTAAGCACTATCGAGGTAGGGTTATTTTTCAAAAAATTACTAATTTCTTCATGATGAGGGCACTCTTTCGTGAAATGATCACCACCACACAGTAGGCACGGATACTTAGCCTTCCTTTTACCTTTAGTTTCGTTATCTGAGGTTGTAGTATTGGGATTCTCCTGTTGGTTTCCAGATTTTTTACCTTTTTCTTTTCCTTTCTTTTCATTACTGGGTGTCTACACAGTTTGAATAACATTCACCTCAAGGAAAACTTTAGGAGCAGATTGAGTAGTAGTAGAAGTACTCTATTGCTTAGCAGGATTTTATGCTAACGGGGGCTAGATTGAACCTACAACCCCATCAATAGTGAGTTTCTACAAGTGAAAGTCCAAATTTTCCAAAAATGGAAGTTGTCGATTAGGTTTAACATACTAGTAATATTGATATGGCATCTTTATACTAGTAGGACCATATGTTGATTGATACACTGGTTGTTGGGGTGGTGGATTCACATATGATCCTCTCAAAGATCCACAAGATGGTGGCGATCCTCCACAAGGAGGGCCTCCTACATGTGGAGGTGGTCCTCCAAGTTGTGGTCCCCCATAAGGCGGTCCTCTAGGTGGTGGTACCCCATAAGGTGGTCCCCTAGGTGGTGGTCCTCCATAAGGTGGTCCTCCAGGTGGTGGTCCCCCAGAAGGTGTTCTTCCAGGTGGTGGTCCTCAAGGTGGTGGTCCCCCAGAAGGTGTTCCTCCAGGTGGTGGTCCTCAAGGTGGTGGTCCTCCATAAGGCAGTCCTCGAGGTGGTGGTCCTCAAGGTGGTGTTCCTCCAGAAGGTGGTCCTCTAGGTGGTGGTCCTCCAAGTGGTGGTTCTCCATAAGGTGGACCTCCACCAGGTGGGCCTCCAAAAGGTGGTCCTTCAAAAGGTGTACCATTGAAAGGTGACCATCCATAACCTCCAGCAATATTCATAGGTGTCCCTCAACCAGGGATAGGAATATATGACCAATTCGGTTTCCCCCATGTCGTAAACATATTCCTAGGGTAAGGCATACCGGGATAAACAATCCCTGAAGATGTAGGTTGATAATTCACATTTCTTGTAGGTGGTTGGTTTCCTGGGTAAGTATAACCCCAAGAAGGTTGATTAACTATAGGTTGTACCCCTTTGGGTTTCCCTATACTAGAAGGAGGAATAACCATATTAGTGTTCGTGGAAGGAACTAAAACTGTTGATTGTCCTATAGTGGGGGTCTGTCTTGCACTGGGAGTGACTCCACTAACTAATGAAACAACTTGAGCTGGGGGTTCTCCCCCAGTGGTAGAAGATACGGGAGAACCAGAAGCAAACCCAAGATTTGGAACTATAGTAGTAGGGTTGGAGGGTTTACCTAGATCAGGAACTGTTGAACCTCAAGCTGGTGATGTTAAACTAGGAGTTACTTGAGACGATGAAAGTGGACGGTATTCGAGAGGGATTTTTTTTGAAAGATGGGGTAAAAGAGGAGACATGACTACCAAATGGGGAAGAGGCGAAGTGGTGATGTTCGCAAGGTTCTCTTGAAAGTTACCTAAATGATCAATATATGGTTGGATCCTTCTTAACATTTCCTCATTCGATGGAGCCTCCCTAATGGGGTTAACATAGGAAGGTTTGGTAGTTCCATATTCATAAATACCTTGACCTAAAGAAGTTCTCCAAAAAGGAGCATTAGGGCCAAATTCTACCCCCCTAGTATCATCAGACGGGTGATTGAAGACCCAATTTGACGAACCAGCTTGACCTTCCATTTGGAAAATGAATGGTGGTATCAACTGTAGGAGGTTGTTCAGCCAAGGGATTATCATAATTAGTGAATTCTTCCTCAAGTTCCACAATTGGATTCCCTTCCACATGAGAATCAGTTATGGCACCTTGGTCTATGGCTTCAATTGGGATCTCTCCTACAACATGAGGAAGGTTAGGTGGTAAGCCTTAAACCCTTCGATATCATCTCAAAGGTAACTCAACCAGACTATTGGTCACTAAAAACCTAACCTATGGTTTGAAACTAAAATCATGCACAAAACCACTCCTGCGTAAGCTAAAGGTCACAAGCAAACTTAGGTGATAAGAGGGGCTAATAAAATCTAGTTCCTCACTAGGATTTCAAGTCTTTGCAACTCGCGATATACCACAAAGTGCAACAGTAATACATGATAAGAAGGATTGAGACCGTACCCTTTCCTGGATCACTGACTACCTTGACGACACGTGCGTAGTAGCTACCTGAGTGTTGTTCTCGATGTATTTCTCCCACAAGATGACTAAAAGGAATTTATCAGTTGGTTTAAGGTATCCTAGATGGGTCTCTTGATATAGGCAAGGTACGTGGGAGCTCAAATCCATGTTAGTGTTGTCTAATGCACAACCGTTCGATAGTAGCCTTCCGATATATTACTGAGTACGTGAAGTACCTTTCTATATACCTCAAGGGTACATGAAAGGACGTTCAATATACCAATTGGTACATGGAAGAACTACAATCCCACAGGATGTAGTGCAGGAAATAGAACGACATCTCCTATGTTTTAAGATGTCGAAACACGTGTCTATTCTATCACTCAAGTTACTAAATTTTTTTCCTAGAACTAGCATTAATTTTATCTTGAATGATTAGGTGAATGCATGATGGGTGGGTAGAAAAGTAAACCCATGCAGCATGATTATGCAAATTTTTCACTTTATCGTTTGAGGTATTCCCTACTTATAGGAGAGGGAGAGTGATCCAATTCTATTTCTAAACAAAAAATACCAAACAGTCATATTGAAATATCTTTCAAAATGCAACCAAGCAACAAACTTCTAATAACTGATATTGAAAGCAAAATGAAGTAACATCTCTTTTCCAAAAAGAAAGGTACCACTACTACTTGGAAAACTAAACTCTTTTTAAAATTCTTCAAATATGAAAAGACCTAACTGAACCTATGATATTTTTGGCGAGAAAAGAGCATATAAATAAAAAGAATAACATGAATGCCTAAAAGTTTGGGAAACTAATCAAGGATCCAATAGTTCATCTTCAGATACAACTATGATCAAATCTCAAATTTTCTCCTACTTAAAAGCAAAAGCAATCTTTCACAAACCTATGAAGAGAAAAAATGGACAAACCAAAAGAAAAACTTTATTTTCACCTGATCTAACAATAAAAAGAGATCCGAGTATATGACTTCCAAACACTCTTTTCGAAAATCAAACCCAAGCATAGCAAGAAGTCAAACATGAATGATGAATCCAGAAACACATTCAAAAAATAAATACACTCATACTAAGTTTTGAAATCACGGGCACAAAAACCCTACCTGGAACCGCTTGTAGGAGGTTGTTGACAGAGCGTTACTGCCTGAGCACCGCCTATTGTGCACTAAAACAAAGTAATGGAACCTCCTGTTGTCTATTGAACATGTGCGGTGGAACAAATTAATGTCCTTGCTAAAAGCACGATGTCTGTTGTAGGTTTCAAAACAAAAAAAATGAGTGAAACAGAGAAAGTCAAGTATCAGAAAATTAGCATCAAATCATGAAAATTATAGGAAAATTAAGCATAGCAAGTAAATATATTTCAGATATGAGCAATTCTGGTTAAACTGAACCCAAATCTCACTACAAACTAACAGATCTTATTACTAAAAAAATTGAAGTTTTGGAATAAAGACAAGGACTGGAAATCAAGAAAGATCAGAAGTTCTGAATTGAAAACCAAGAGAGATCAGAATATCTGAATGTCTTCTCCAGTGAGTCTCTATATTTGTTGCTGGAAATTCTTATCTCCTGCGGACAGGAGCTGTTTCCCTAGATCTGAATGATATAGGTCTAGAACAAATGAGTGATAAACAAGGATAATCACTTTCCCTAGAATTGATAGATATATGGAATAAGTCTCTTGTCTATCCCGCAGTATGATGCATCAGCCTTCTATGGGGTTATATCTCCACATATATACCTGCAATAAACACATCAAACAATAAACAAGATAAAAAGTACAAGAAAATGATCTACAAATCTATATCAGTGACTAAGGATTCTGATAACAAAATGAGTGATCATAACACAATAGATTTTATGGGAAAGAAGCCATCATTGCATTAAGATGAAAGAAGAGAGATTACAACTATTGCCTTAGTGTTGTGATGCCTCCTCACAAACCAAGTCTTTTCATCAAAGCTCCAACTTGCCTTCTCTATGCTCACCCTATATTTGGTTAGAATTTTAGTGCAACAACATAAATTTCCTCCTCCAACCCATGGGGGATGAGCTAGTATTTATATCCCTTGGGATGATAGGGATGGTTGAGAAGATGGTTGATGAGGTGGAAGAGAGATCCTACTTGGGGGGATCTTGAGTCTAGGTGGTACACAAGAGTAGGGATGAGGGTTCCATGAAGCTTTCCTTCGAGAAGCTTCGTTATATTCTCTTTTTCCTTTTGAAACTCTAGCACCACTCTTTCACTATGCAAATAGATCGTTACCAGGGTGGAACCAGTTATTGATCAAAGGGTAAAGGCAGTGGCACTGCTCATTGTCAAGAGACAAGAGGAGTTAGTAAAGAGGGTAACACTTATTGCATAAAGGGATGAAGTGGTGGTGGACTCAGGTATGAAAATAAGAGTTCTGGCCAGTGTCCAACTTCACATTTTGGGGATTGAAGGTAGTTTTTGATGTTTTGGGCCTCAACACATGATGGTGAGGATAATTGTGTGTAACAACTTTCCTAACAAACTCTTCATGTTACTAATGGATTTTCTCTCATTAGTGTTCTTAGTTTTGTTTCAATGTCCTTAGAGAAGTTATACTTCACCCTCCAACCAAGGCGCTACAACCTACACTTCTGACAATTTTCTAATAAAGAAAAAATCTAGTTTATTTTAGAGTAGGTACCTCATTCCTTTTATGGTTGTTGTTACTCAAAAGAGTGGATGGAAGAGGACTATATGTTGTTATCACTCTGGCTCCAAGAAGACATCACAAGAAAATAAAATGAATGGAATGTAATATTTAGTTTTGATGAAGCTTATCTATAGAAAGAAGCAAGATTTTTCAAGCAAAGAAACATGCATAACATCAAATGCAAGAAACATGAACTACTCTTTGAATGCAAAAGATTATTTGATATATGAGTCAAAGAAACTATAGGATACAAGATTCTAATTTTTTTCTAAAATGCAATTTAATTTTCTTTAAAAAGTAAGCTCTTTTTTCAAATACACACCAAATATATGCAAACTTTATTCCTTCTTCCTTTCAAAGACTTTTAAATTGCATAAAAGATTTGAAAACTAGTGTTCTTTGTTTCAATTTAAAATACTCAATGACAATTTGAAAGGAATCACAACCCAAAGAAGACAAATAAAACTAGAAATAGCTAAAATAATTCAATGACAGTGTACTTTCAACACTTGCAATTTGCAAACATAAATCCCAAGTTATTCAAAACTCGGGAAAACAAATGAAATAAGGATTGCGAGAATACCATTTTGAGCCTTAAATAATTCAATCCAAGATAGACTAAATGACAATGAAAGAGTTGTTAGAGAACCTACAATATTCTGAACTTGAAAGGGATCAAGGTTTACCCACAATTAAGGGAAACAAAAGTTCCAATGAAAGAGACCTAAAAGAAACAATTCCAGTTTCCAAATCAATGCAAATGGATCCTAAAGCAACCAAATAAACTTTGAAATCTCTGTAATCAATACAAAATAGGTCTAAGTATATGCAAATGGCAAGAACCAAACCAAAAAGGTTATGGACTCCTCCAAAGGATCAAAGTTAACCTAGGGGGGTTTTCCATAATCAAATATTAATTACAAAAATGAAAATAAAAAAGAAATGAAACTATGCAATCAACATCAATCCAAAAGCATAAAATATTCCAAACAATAACAAAAACTCAAGCACAAACTTGTGAGCCAAAAACCAAGCAAAGGGAGGTCAAAACCTATACAAAAATCAAATCAACTATCATGTTACCTTATCTACAGAGTGCTTATATGCAATATCAATTCCCTCTAAGACAATACTACAAAGGTTTGATCCAAGATCAACACTATGTATCCCTCTATGGGAGGGCATTAAACTTCTGGAAAAACCTAAAGAAAGGTCAATTTCTCTCATGTCCAAAAGGGGTTTCAATTTTTGGTTGAATATACTTCTTAATGATGATAATAAGGCTGTAAAATGAGCAAGAAGGAATACTAACTTAAAGTAATAAAGAAACAAACAAAGAGGTATAAGGATAGAAAATATGAGGGCATTTCTCCACAGTGGAGTCACCAAATTCTATGCTAGAAAATTCACCCTACAAACGGGTTGAAATTCTCTTGGACCAATAGTTCTCTAATCCAAGATAGAGAATAAAAAATGGTGACTAACATCCTCCTATATATATCCTATACACATATAAAAAAGCAAGGAAAAAAGAGTGTAGAAAGGGTATATGACCTAACTCTATTGTGATGGTTGTCTGTAATGGCCCAACTTGGAATTTCAAGACAAATGCACAATTTGGAAAAAATTCAATTTAACTAGTCTTGACTCCAGGAGTTCCAAATGGTAGGAAAGGGCCCCAAATTTGATAGGGAATAATACCTCTCAATAGAATATTTGATCATTTTAGGACTGGTTTTATACCTCTGCAACTTCATTTGGGATTAATGACAAAAAGGGAAAATTTACTAGGAAATTGTGATGAAATTCCCCCTGGGGTGTAGGAGAAAAGGGATTCCCAACTAATGTACGACCCTCCCAAGTTTATAAGAAGAGTATCGTTACTGATATTATACCTAAAAATATGTCATTACACACGGTTATTATTTTCACAAACTGGTTATAGAGTCCCACATTCGTTTGTTAACTTTCAGTGATATTGCTTAAGGGAAATGGCATTGATAGCTTCACTTTAACTCATAAAAAGTAAACGAAATTGTTCATAACAGAGAATGATGAATGGATACCATATACAACATACAAATAAATTCTTCAACAACATTTAACATCATAGAAATTCCTCATTACAGATCATATACATATCTCCTTCGAATTGGAATCCAACACATGAAAACTAGTCAAACAATAGCTTGGAAATGTGGGAAATTTGCACATGTATTTCTGATGATTCAAATTATACGGTATAGGGACACCATATTATATATCCCAACATCATGTACCCAATATTGGGCATAAAATAAGCTCATCTAAGCACAAGCACCATTCTCACAAATGTGACATCACAGGGAAACACATGGAATAGTGAGATGGCGATGAAAGAATGGGGAAATAGATGTTTCATGAATTGTAACAAACTTCAATATGCAACAAAAAAATACATTAAGCTCCAAATGAGAGGTTTGTATTTCCTTTCCAACATCCAATTTGGATAGGAATCCAACTCCTTCAAAATTGACTCACTAGCAAGGAGAGTGAACTCTCAAAGTGCAATAGACAAGCTAGTGCTTTCCAAAATGCCAAAGGAAAATTCTCAAAATGAAAAAAAATCCATTCTCCTTCCTCATGACATATTTTTATAATATTCATAGGGTCCACTAAGGTCAAATTTCCCTCCATAGGCTTCCTCCAATTCATCCTAGTGGTTTAGTGACCCCTATGACACTTGTCCTCTTCCTCATGCCTCAATTCTCTTCCAAATTCGAATGGATTCCACTAACCCTGAAATGCACCCTCTTGGTGGATATTTTTATCCCTGTCATGTCATATTGTCATAGGTCTGTAATTAGGTTTTACGTTTTCATAGAATATTCCATCATAGTTGTCATAAAGTGCAAAGAATCTCTCTCCAAGTGGCACACATTATCTTCCTAGTCTCTTCCTCTTCGATGGGGAGTTACTCCCCTTCACCAATTCGAGTTCATTGGCTCATGATATGTTACTTGTCACCTCTTCACCTCCCAAGAATGTTCCATTCCCAATAATTTTGAATTTGAAGGTAGGTCATGACAAGTGTAGGGAGGAATCTAGCCACCCAACATCTCCATGAGCCTCCAAGTGTCTCTATGAAGCATTTCCACTTTAGTTTCTCCATATTTATTATTTATATGACCCAATTTAATGTGTATATGGTAAAATAAGGTCCTATTGGGTCTCATAGCTCCCTTATTGCAAAATTTAATGCCTCCACCTCAACCTAGGGAACTAGTAGGTTGTTGAAACATTTTTTACTAGTAGTCTTATTGGGATGGGGACATGACATTTTCCTAGCTGCTCCAACCTTTTAACTTGATGTCCAAGATCCAAGTGCTAGAGAAAACCCATGATAACAAAGACAAAGACCTTCCTTCCTACTACAATGTATTGTTAAGCATAAGGAAATATCTATCTACATTGAATGAGACAATGTAAACATACATGCCATTAAAGAAACAAGTATGGGAGAAATAGCTCAAGTTTATTATTAATTGGAAAATAGGTAAGCACTTCTATCCATCATATTGATCATTTTGGAGCTCCTTGAAAGCTTTCATTCTAGCTCCCTTAGAGTCACACAACCATAAGTTTGATTCCTTCAATCCTAGTACTTCCCCATCCTCCCATGGAATGAATTCATTTTATAGGATTTGAAGGTACAACCACCATAGAGAAGAGAATGGATCAAGGGAGAATATATTGGATCATGGAGGATTAGGTTACTTGTAATTTAAAGGAGAGAGTATTCAATAGGAAGGTCCAACCAACCAATATCTATCCAAATATAGATCATACATCCGTGTTTGACCCATTAGACCAATATCAATTCTCCCCTATAACTAGCTACAGAGAATTTAAATGGGAGATCAATGCTCCCCTAACACTGAACTCTTGAGATCAACACTCCCTATAGAAGGAAGGGGGAGTTGATCCTCACAAAAGGTAATAAATCAATATTTAGATGGTGATATTTCAACCTCTTAATTATGTATCTCACTTCCCAACATGGGTAGGGACCATAATAGAGATTAAGTTTTCTTATAGAACACAACTAGGGAACATAATAACAACATTTTCATGGTGATAAAATTATGACACTTAAGTATGGTACTAAGTGTGACAATTTGGTGTATAATAGCTAGAAATTAGGAATGCACACGTGTTCCTAATGATATGAAAACATTTTTGAAATTTGAATGCGTGTGCATTGCCATTGCAACAAAATTGGGTACAATCTTTGTCCGAGGACCCAATTTTGGTTCATTTTTTTTTCTACTTGATTGATACATATTATAATATTAGCTACTCTTTACAATATTTTATTTCTATAATAGTTCCCTAGATTATCTCTATAAAATTCTTAAAAACATATTGATGTTTAGATAGTTGTCCATGTGAAAATGAATTTTTTTTTTTCTCAAAGAAAAAATTGGCATTTCTATTTAGAGAATGAATGGAAATTCCATTGATCATGTGCATATTACACATAAATATTTAATGGGAATTTCATTTCCATCCCATTGAAAAATAATCCTCAATCCATCTATATTCCCTTTCTTCTTTTTAAGCTCAAGTCACTCCCATGTAGAAGGTTCCATAGTGACTAATTATAAACTAGAATTTGGGTTTTTTCTTCCTCCTCATTCCTGTGATATTCTCCCTATTTTTATTATAATATTCATTATGTAGATCCATGTGGATATATCGACCCACCTCCTTTCACCAATATTCTAAGAACATATAGATACNCTCTCTCTCTCTCTCTCTCTCTCTCTCTCTCTCTCTCTCTCTCTCTCTCTCTCTATATATATATATATATATATATATATATATATATATATATATATTAGTCTACCCATCTACAACATGGATATGAACTTTTTTCTAGTGATTCAATTAGACGCTCTTTCAGAGTAATTGTTAAACTTAGCAACCCTTTAGCTTCATATATTATCCTTGATAACCAAATCCACTCACCATGGCATAAATCACTATCATTGATAGAGATGATTACGCCTTCAAATCCTAGGGAGGGAGGCCATTAGGTACTCACATCCAATGAAAGGTATCCTAAGTAGCATTCACATCCATGTAGGGACATTGAACCTCTATGTTCATTCTTTGGATACCAAGATCAATAAGGTATGTATGGTGGGTTACTCAACCCCTTTGTGTAAAATAGACCTCGATATCATATAAAGAACCTAGGACTCAAATTCTATCTCAAACTATTTTCCTTTTATCTATTCATCATAAAATTAATTCGTGTCCTTCTAATAAACAAAGTCTCATGTGTATTTCATAAAACATATTCTTTTGAAAAAACAACAAACATGTTGTCTTTAATAGAAAATGATGAATATGAATAGTCTAATTGCTATCATTTTATATTGAATATCTTATTAAACTTAATTTAGAAATAAGCAATACTATGTATTGCATAATATTTGTCATCATCGATTGTACCTGAGTTATTCACATATCAAAATAATCAAAATGATAATTGATTAATAGTCTAATTGGTATCATTTTATATTAAATATTTTATTAAACCTAATTTAGAAATAAGAAATACTATGTATTGCATAATATTTTGCAACATCCATTGTACATGAGTTATGCAAATTTTAAAATAATCAAATTCCCTCGTAATTATGTACATATCAAAATAATGAAAGTGATAATTGATGAATAGTCTAATTGCTATCATTTTATATTAAATATCTTATTAAACCTAATTTCGAAAGAAGCAATACTATGTATTACATAATATTTGTCATCATCCATTGTGATGATGATGGTGGTGGTGGTGGTGGTGATGATAATGATGATGGTGGTGGTGGTGGTGGTGGTGGTGGTGGTGATGATAATGATGATGGTGGTGGTGGTGGTGGTGGTGGTGGTGGTGATGATGATGATGATGATGATAATGATGATGGTCATGGTGGTGGTGGTGGTGGTGGTTAACGTCCCCTTATACCAAACTTTGGTCTATCGAACCTAAAGAAATGAATTATTTTGTTTTTTTTAAATTGTATTTCTACGCTCAAAGAGCTTGGAGAGAAGCGTCCCAAGCTCACTATAATTTTGGCAAGTTAAAAGGCTAGGAAGGTTGGTATTGCAACAAATATTATGGAACTAAGATCTAATGTGGGTGTATGCAAGGCACTTTAAGAGGAAGTGATTTTCATCTTCAATGTTTATATTCTCACAGAGATGGCAGATCCTTTCCACCCATGGTGTTTTAGGAACTGCCCAACAACCTGTTTCACTATGGACCTTGTGAGATTTCGTTCTTATCTTGGCTATATTAGTTTTTTTCTTTGAACTAGTTAAAACAAAGAGATACTTTTGGTCTTCTAGAGTAGGGTTGATGACCTCCTTATAATATCTTAGTTTTCTTTTAGACTCTAGATCTTTCTCACGCCACATTTTTCTCTTTAAAATTAGAAGTAACAATATTTTTAATGTTATTAATATTTTGCAATGCAACAGTTTCGTCGATCTCCTAGTGGTTTAACCAAGCCCTGGTATCTTTATACCAACCTTGCTTGAGTATTAGGTGGTTTTTGATGGAATTTAAAGCTACCTTAGGAAGTCTATAGTCTCCCATGTTATTGATTTTTTGCTTGTATAACAGGAGCCTAGACATAGCAAGGATCTTGATAGGGGGAAGACCCACTTCTATAAGGAGAATATGGTAGGGTGTATTGCTTTTAATTTTGAGGTTATGTACATTATAAAACGCTTCTGGATTTGCTCTATATTTCTCCAGGATTCTCTAGAGATGCTGCAACCCCATACCTCACACCCATACAAGATAACAGGAGTGACTAAAGTTTCAAAGAGGAGCTTCTTTTTATCCCACATCACAAGGTTTGCCGCTTTACAATTATTTTCGAGACCAAAATAAGCTTCCCACCCTCCATTAATAATTTTCTCAATGCTATAATTCCAATTGAGCTTGTGATGAATATCAATTCATAGATATTTGTAAGAAGACACTTCCTCCAAGTTGCTATTGTCATACACAAAATTAGCGTAAGTGTCCATCTTGGATTTGATAATCATAATTTTTGCTTTGTCGGTATTAAAAGTCATACCCATGGTAGAGCAAAAATCCTTAAGAATTCTTAGCTGTTTATCAAGATCAGATGGATACCTTGCCAAAAGAACAATATCGCCAGCATAGAGAAGAAGGATGATGACTATTCTAGCTAAGATCGTGCCAGCACAACCTGCTTCCTCTAAACAACCTTCTAGCTTATCGATGTAAATGCCAAATAGGGTAGGGGAGAGGGGGCAACCTTGTTTAAATCCGATATTACACTTAATATCTTTCGACCACCCCTCATTGCTCTTAAACGTGGCAATGACGTTCTCGTATAACCTTATAGAGTTATGCACATATCAAAATAATCAAATTCCCTCCTAATTATGTACATATCAAAATAATCAAAATGATAATAGATGAATATTCTAATTGGTATCATTTTATATTAAATATCGTATTAAACCTAATTTAGAAATAAGCAATACTATGTATTGCATAATATTTATCATCATGAGTTATGCACATATCAAAATAATCAAAGTGATAATTGATAAATAATCTTTGCTACCATTTTATATTAAATATCTTATTAAACCTAATTTAAAAATAAGCAATATTATATATTGCATAATATTTATCATCATCCATTGTACATGAGTTATGCACATATCAAAATAATCAAATTCCTTCGTAATTATGTACATATCAAATTAATCAAAGTGATAATCAGATTTCTTCCTTCGGAGTTATGTAGTTATCAAATTAATCGAAGTGATAATCAAATTCCTTAGGGTAGATCGACATATATAAATAAAGTAAATTAAAGCATGAATATTCTTAAGTTTTAACTATGTAACCATAACTAATCTATAAGAACCACACATATATGACCTTATTTCAACTAACACGTGTTCAATTATGTTTATAAATCTTAGAAACGTATCACTAATGCTTGACTTAGAGCATAACATAGGTTCATATTTATTATAGTTGATTATTAAATGTGGGGCGTTTTACAATCAAACCTACTAGACCAAAGAACCAAATTCTCCAGCGTGTGAAGAACCAAAGCCTCCATAATACGCACGAGGAATTAATGAGCTCAACAAAAGAGGCTCCATGAGTAAATTTCAATACTAAAGAGTGATAATAGATAAAGTATTTATCTTTTTAATAATAAGGACTACATTGTAATGTTGAATTTTAATTTATTTAAAAGTTTTTTGAATTTTTTTTAAGTGAAGTTTTATAGCAAAGTATTAATAACTTATTTAAAATTGTATTAATTTTCAAAGTTTTTCTAAAACTTTTAATTTTACCTACACAAATTAAATTTTTTCGAGTGAAGTTTTATAGAAAAAATATTAATAACTACATTAAGATGCATTAAATTTTAAATTTTTTCTTAAACTTAATTTTTAATTTTTAAGAGTTTTATATTAATTAAAGTTTTATAGAAACAATATTAATAACTTATATTAAAATTGCATTAATTTTTAAAATTTTAAAAAAATTATTTTGTAATTTGTAAGGGTTTTATAATAACCTGTTCTTTTCTTTGTAATTTTTTTTATAGTTCTCTATTAAAAAATAGGATGATGATGGTGGTTAGTCCACTCAGACCAAACTTTGGTGTATTGCACTTAAAGAAACCAATTAATTAATTTGTTTTAAAATTATATTCCTATGCTCAAAGATGGGAGAGATGAGAGATCCTTTCCACCCATCTTGTTTTAGGAACTGTCCAACGACCTATTTCACTATGGAGAGCTCGTGAGAGTTAGTTCTTATCTTGGCTATATTAATTTTTTTCTTTGAACTGGTTAAAACATAGAGATACTTTTGATTTTCGACCTTCTTATAATACCTTAATTTTCTTTTAGCCTCTAAACCTACATTAATGTTTTTTTTTCATTTTTTTAATGATTTTTTCATTTTAAATTAATTTTTATCTAATACTATATTAAAATATTGTTATAGATGATCACACGCAAAACAACTATTAAGATCAGGGTGTGGAAAGTCGAGAAAAAGTCAATTGTGCAATGTTATTATAAAAAAATTGTAAGTAAAATTTTAGTAATTTATTCTCCAAGGATGTTGAATAGCTCTATACACTATATTGCAGCTATTTTCATAACAATTTACAAACTAATATGAAATGGGTAATTGTGAGTACTTTTATTAATTTATTTTCCAAGGATGTCGAGTTAATGTGTTTTTTTTAATAGTCTGCAAACTAACTAATATGACATGGTGGTTGTCAATAGGAAGCCATGAATCATTGATCTTTATGTTAATTTTTTTTAATTTATATTAAAATTAAAAAAAATAATTTAATAGTTTTAAAAATATTAAGTAAATTTTCCAATAACCAAAAACATAACATACAAAATAATACATCAATATCAATAAACTGTTTTAAATATAATAAAAACTATAATTAAAATAAATACATTACTAACTAATATATCTTAAATAATATGACAATGTTCTAATAACTTGTATATATATTTTAACAAGAGCTATGAGGTGGCAATGTCTCTGACCTTTTGGGCTAAGCTAAAGTAGCTTGTTAATTGTAGCTAGCATTGGGCTATTGACTTAGAAAACATGTAAATGGGTTGTTAACACAATAAATTCGCAAAAGTTACAATAACATCAACTCAAGAGTTTATTGTTCAAACATTTCAAGAAATTTTGCAAAGACGTTGGATCTAATTGGACATCATTTTTTCCTTTTTATGATTTGTAGTCTTTGCAAAGTTGGTCAGTACTATTATTAACTATTTAGTTTATAATATGAGTTCTTTTTGAACTTCAATCCATAACTGTGAACTTCATTTCAGCTTAATAGTAATGATGAAGCTTGAAACATGATGAATAGATTGATATTCATACTTGAAATGGTATCTGTGACAATTGTGAAAATGACACTAATTAGTTTGACCTTGATTTCTTAGTAATTTGCTTATGTATATGTGAAGGTTGTACTCTAATAATGTAGAATACATATCATAGCGTGCTAGTCACTTTACAATATAGGGAAATTTGTTTTTTTTGTTTTGTGGTAGATATTAAACTCAAAATTAAAATTAAAATAGAAATCAATGATCAAATCAAATATTATGACCAAGATCTCAAATACCATGTCATAAAAGTATTCTATTATGTCTAAGATCTTTCTCCTCCAACGAACTTCTAGGGTTTCCATTATAAATGCGTAAAAGATCACTTTTATATACATCCCATGAGACATTTATCTAGGAAGATGGCAATTGTCAAAGAAGGAAGCTTGCCTGTCTCTAAAATCATTGACAAAGTAGCATTTAAGTCAAGTTGATCCCTCTGTTTATGGTTCTACAAAAGATCAAACATTCTATGGTTATGTATTTTTGTCTGTACTACTGTCTAAATTTGCTTCGAAGGAATTAACCTATGAACTGTTGTTGTGTGTTGGAGGAGTGCTCGAAAGTTGCAGTTGGTGTGTTGAAAAGAAGATTGTTGATGCTGGTGTATTTGCAGATATGTGTATCTCCATCTGTATCTATTTAAACACATGCAATCATTGAAGACCAACGCGGAGATTGATTATGGAGATAGTGGAGGTATTTCTTTTGTATCTACATGGAGGTATTACTCGTGAATGGGTTGGTGTGGCTCCACAGTTGGTTGCATATTTGAATTTTAGGGGATTCATTTGGTGTATGGGATTGATGTGTGAGTTGCATCAAAGAACCATAGAGATGTTTGCTTGACACTATTGTGTTGTGTGTGAACCTAGTCACTAAGTATATATCCATATTTGGTGTGAAAAAAGGGTGAGGTTCTTCACTAGTGACTCTTGTTTGCTCCTTGCGTTGAGGTTTCTGAATTTTAAGTGACGTCAGTCTTGCGTGAGGCTAGGTGATATTGTTTTGACAGATCGTATTGTTGGCAATGGACAAATTCTGGTTTTGAAAGGTTGTTTGTGGGAAAAGATGTGCGCAATTTTTAGCAATATTGGTTTGGTTTGAAGAAAATGAATATTTATGATTATTTTCAAATAAATACGTTGGACTACCAAATCAATAATATTGAGAAAGATTCGCAACATATCAAAGAAATATATGGAGCATGGAATTACAAACCGACCCAACCAGACCGGTTCTTTCACTTCATGGGACTAATTCCTTCATTCTAAAGTTATAAATTTATAATTGTAGGCAGCAGAGTCTTGATGTGAGTAATACTATTAACAATGCCCTTAACTTGTGCTATATATACTATTAACTTGCAATGAACCGATTTGGAGAAAACTGTATCGTATAGAATGAACTTGGGAGCAAACCAAACAAGAAAAGTTTGCTATTAACTTGCATTGAACCAATTCGGAGAGAACTCTATCTTACTAACTTGCAATTAAACCAATATGGACCTTTGTCAATTTGGAGTGGAATAACTGGAAGGAGACCCAAACAAACTATATGAACTTGTGATCCCGCTTAG
>LPNX010229480.1:157760-297865 GCA_001517045.1 Pseudotsuga menziesii | reverse complement strand
TATGAGCATGTTAATGTCTATATCCTCATCCAAAGTGAAAACCACTAAAGTAGAATGGAAATTTGCACAATATACACATATGGTATACTCTTAATTGTAAACAAAATAATACAAAATTGGTTGAGAATGATCAACTTTGATATCCTCATCCAAAGTGAAAACCACAAGAGTAGAATGAAAATTCGCACAATGTCCACATATGGTATACTCTTAATTGTAAACAAAATAATACAAAATTGGTTGAGAATGATCAACTTTGATCGGATCTCTTCAGAAAAATAAAATATACATATTTAAAAAGGTTATAAGTGTGAGCAATCGCCTATCAAATTATCTAGAATGAGACTGAATATAAAATGACAAAAATGGTAAATTACAATGGTAATACATATTATAACTGTACTAGGAACTTAGGAACCAAGTCTCATCATAAATAGCTAGTAGGGACATACAGATGGAGTAACCATTGAACCCTAAGCTTCCCAGCTCAAAATAAAAAACATGTTGATTCAGATTCGGGTGGATTCCAGATGGTTATATTTCAGCACTCTGTCTCCATCTAACTAAACATCTAGCAATCAATGCAGTGATCAGCGTGGAATTTTAATGTTTAATCCTGCAATCAATTGAAATAGAATAGTTGGCACTCTACAGTTATTTACATTCGAACTACATATCAAGCAATAATGATGCATTCACTAAAATTTAAAAAAAGGATTGCAGATGGCGGTATGCAGCTAAATTTCAATGGCATACTCAACTAATGTCTTAATGCTTTCTTGGGTTCAAGGGCATAATACCAGAAAGGCCGGGCCGATGTAATAGTCTCCCTGCAAATGCTCAAACATCTCTCTGTAAGAAAATACAATGTCCGCTGCAGATAGGAAATTCATATTTATAAAACATATAACATAAAGCCTTTTAAATTATTATGCAAGGCGAATTAATGAATTAACTACCATCCTTTCCCAGAAATTTGCCAATGAACAGGTCGTCACTTATGCCCTTCCGCGCTCCAACAGATATGTTCATGTTGTTGGCTTCTTGGCCGAGTCTGTAGAGGTAGTCCTTCCCTTAGCTATTTTTAGCAGACCATGAAGACTGGGATTGTCTCTTCTGTTTTTGGGATGATTGCTTAATTTGTTCTTTGGGGTCTCCATTTGAAGCTGAATTGGAGATGCAAAACGAGAGAGAGAGACTGTTTTTACGAGAGTGAGAGGGCTTGCTTACAAGGACCAGTAATGGCGTTGAGATTCGTAATGGCGTTGCAATTGATAACTTCCCCTGAGGTTTGATACCTCAAAACGCTCTCGTCTAGAGAAAAAATACATCGGATCTACAAAACTTGAGCATTTTGTCTTCATTTCGAGCCAAAGTTTTGAATCATCTCTTACAACATTACATTAAAATATGGTACAGTTCAGGTGAAATGCTCATATCTCGAAAGTTTTATCATACCTGGCTAATTGGTATTGAATATGGATCTCTTGCCTCGAATAAGCATTTTCAGTCATCAAGAATGGTGTACTATGCTCATATGGCTTTTCCTAGTACAAGTCCTCTTGATAATACCAATCGTGGTCATCGCCAATCACCATTGTCATGTCATTCTCATCTCCATCTCCTTTTTCTTTTCTCATGTGAAGCTCTTGGAAGTCGAGTAAACCTGCTTTAGTTCACTGCACCCACAGTCAACAACTTGACTTGAGAAAGGAAAAACAACAACCCACCAAAATCAAAAGAAAAACAGGCCAGGTTAAATAAAAAAACAACAAAAAAGTCAGGTCCAGGCACATGTGAAAACAACAAGGTACTCCACTTGGTGAATAACTATTTATGTCAACCCTCATCCCCTACCGCTAAGTGCTGGTGGTGTCAACATATTAAGCTAACATTCAGCTGAGCTGAGCTGCCCTAATCTAATCTAGAGCTTGAATTTTATAGTATCACTTGACCTATCTATTAAATTTGCAGTACATATGAGAAAACGGGAGCACATATGCAAATTTGGGTGATAAATTAAATTTGTGCTGGTGGTGTCAACATATTAAGCTAACATTCAGCTGAGCTGAGCTGCCCTAATCTAATCTAGAGCTTGAATTTTATAGTATCACTTGACCTATCTATTAAATTTGCAGTACATATGAGAAAACGGGAGCACATATGTAAATTTGGGTGATAAATTAAATTTTTAATTTTGAAATGAATTTTAATTGTGCGCAGGTGATGGTGGCACTGGTATCATCAGGCACCTTAGCAGCGACAGCCATTGCATGCATTGGGTACAAAGGGAATTCTCACACTCAATGGCTGAAAATTTGCAATAAATTTTATCTGTTCTGCCACCATAGGGCTCGTGCTATAGTTATTTAGTTTGTTGGAGACTTAATATTTATGAGACTCACGATCATGTCTATTTATAGTATTTACAGACGTGCAAGCTGTGCTCGTTGATGGTGTTGAATGGGAAGAGGCCTTGTACACTATATGTAATTAAGGACAGTGTTTGTATTGGGACGGAATATCTGCAAACAGGGTTTCCCATAGTAAATATTCCATGGGATAATCTTCAGAATATCTGCAAACAGGGTTTCCCATAGTAAATCTTTTGCCCGATAATCTTTAGAGCGGAGCGTTGCCAATTTCCCATCCTATATGCTTTGGCTTGTGGCCGGATATTATCATAATAAGGCTCAAACTTGGTGTTACAACATTTTTTTGATCCAACTTTGAATATATACAGTATATTTGTTGCACATTGCAACATTCTTACAATTCAGAATCAACAACCTATGCAGAATTAAGGAAATAAACATTAGGGGCCAGTGGCATTTTCTTCTACTAAAAATAAAGTGTAATGAAGAAAATTTGAGTTGTTCACCAATTCAAAATTTTAAACTCTCTTAAGAAAATGCTCGAGTGATCCCATCACATATATATGCGAAAGACAAGACACTGGCAGAATTCCATCTCCTGAGGATGAAACTAATCGTGCTTGCCATACAATCTACAAACATATTATATATATGTGTGGTCATTACTTTGCAATCTCATTTCTATTTTTGAGTTTGAAGCAAATATATTGTGAAATTGGTTGAATGTATTGTACCATATATATCTTTCAAAGCCTACACAGGAGTATTAAAAACGGCCCTCAAGTGGAATCATGAAAAACTTTGGAGAAACTCAAAATCAGCATTTCAACACAGTTAAATTTTTGTTGCAACAAGCAGAAGCAACACGCAAGCAACAACAACAATGTTGGCAGCACTTCACAAACCTAGAAATATGCAGGTTTTCATGAGGCACGTAATTTAATATCTTGACACTTGCCCAATTTGATATGCTTGACCAGAATGAATTAATTGCCAGCACCATGGTTGTCTAATCCACTGAATGGAAAATTTGGAATATTAATTGGTATTCAGAAATCTGAAACATTAAATGAGGTATTCTTTACCAGGAGCATTATAGCAGCATTGTTGTTATCAGCTAGGCCTCTGGATTGTGGAGCACAGAAACCCAAGACAACGTCATCTCAACAGACTAATAATAAGTTTAAAAAATAGATATTTAAGAAAGTTAAAAAAAAAAAAAAATTAATAAAAAGCTTTAGTCTAACTTCTATGTTTTTTAAAAATTACTACAAATTACTCCAAATAATCACCATAAGCACTTCATATATATCCTCTTATAAAGGACATAACCAAAGTTTTGAATAAACCTAGTATAAAGTAAAAATACCAATACTATTACTCATTTTGAAATGGTTTCCTCTATATTATTACCTGGGGCCCTCACCACCAAAACAAATTATTTTTATTTGAAATGGCTGGATTCTTACTATGGTCGAAAGTAATAAATACTCAATGCATTTGTCAAAGGTATATAACCTGAATTCACACCCTAGTCCATATTTTGGCCTCTTCTGTATATTTTGTGTTTTCGCATACTAAAAATTGTTTACTGTTTCCTTATTGTCTCTTTGGCTGCTCTGAAGATTCTTTTGTCTATTTTGTTTTATGTTAACTTTTACAAATATAATAATTTAGTTTTTTTCTTATTAAAAAACAAAATCTTTGTTCACACCACAAATTGAACATCCTTGAACATCCTATAAATTTAACAATTAATTAAGCAATCTCATAAATCATTTTGGAAATTAAACAATGATTATAAACATTAATCAAATTGGATTTTGACCCCCAAAAGCTGTCATATCATACTGGAGAAACCATGTTTTTATAGATTTTACAAACTTTGCTCCCAGCAATCTCTCTGTAGAAAACTTTTTCCAAGGTCTATATCTGTAGAAAACTGAGGTCCATCTGCAGAAAACTAAGTGGGAAAAGGGCGCTGGATGAGAAACCATGTTTTATAGATTTTACAAACTTTGCTCCCAGCAATCTCTCTGTAGAAAACTGAGGTCCATCTGCAGAAAACTAATGGAAAAAGGGCGCTGGATGGATCAGGGATAGTATTACCCTCCTCTTTCAGTCATGGACAGTCCTTTGATATCCCTATCTAGCGTCATAGCTGCAGTGGCTGCGATATAATATGCAGCAATAATTGCTCCATGAATAAAGCACACCACTCCTCCCATCCACAAGAACTTGTGGCGACTAATAGAACAGGTATCTCGCGAATGGTTGTTGGACATGGCTCCAAGTATCAGCAATCCGAACCCTACCGCTAAAAGTATCCTGCGTACAAATTAATACAAAGTTAGACATGATTTTTATGTATATATAAGGTTTGTTTAACCGATGTAGTCTCAACTGTTAACTTAAGCATATATGAGTTATATGTGGGATTTTTCTTTTCAAAGCTGGGAACAACTTGGAAGAACATATATGTAAGATTTAAGCCTATGTGAGTTCTATTTGAGATTTACTTTGAAAAATCTTTCAAATCAGAAGATTGACTCTTATTTTTTGAATTAAAATAAGAGCTTCACTCTTAACTTAACTTTACTCAAAAGTTGGAGAGTTCACCAGTTCCACTCTACTTTGGATTAATTGCAGTCTTGAAAGTTTTCCAAATAATGGTTTAACTGATTCCTATGCTGATAGACATTCTTTAGATTTTCAAGCAAAGTTTTCCTCAAAATATATATAACAGATGAAAAGTATATAGTTTACCATGCAAGGAGAAGGGAAATCCCAGCAATTTGCTTGTTCACTGGAGAACTTCTAAGATCCTCCCTGGACCCATAACAAATGCAACCCCCTGCTATGTTGGCAATCATGTGAGCAATTAACAAGACTGAAGCAGCTGCTATTCCCAGCTGGAATGCTTGATGACTAGGCTCCCTGCATTCAAAAAAAAGAAACCGTACATGCTTCACCTGCATGCACATTAGACATATCCCTTCAATATCTATATGACATGGAGTTCCATTCAAATATAAATATAAATATAAAATGAAGCATAATATCTGCAATATTACCTGGTTCTGAGACATGTATGCATGGATGCCTAATATTCCAGCTGCCACGTCCAAAGCCACAACAAAAATACATAGCAAAACTGCTGATATCCTCATCCTTGGTATATAGCAAGAAAATTTTCTTCTTCTTTTACTCCAAAAATAATTTTGAATGGTCAGTCTGGTGCCACAGAAGAATTTGATATCTGCAGAAGGGAAGAGAAGGCAAGAGGTTTGTTGTTGTGGAGCTACCAGCGTACATTAATTAAGCTGAATCTGTCATAGACTGAAGCAATGGAACGATTCTGGGCGGAGATACCTATCTGTGTTTTCAGGGTTAGAAAAGCATCAAAAGTGGTTTAAGCGGTGCAAAAGCAAGCCTCAGATGAAATGCTTCCCCACAGATTAAAGGATTACAAACACTACACCGAAATATGCTGAGGAGGGCCCCAAAGGTAAGACTGCCAAAAGTATCATATATTCATTGCAGAACAACTTTACACGACCAAAAAAATACACAGTAATTGCAAACTTATGGATTACAGAAATTTCATATGTTGAACTTGGACCAATATCACCTATATGATCCAAGAGCTAAACAGAGAGAAGTTGTCAGTAAATGGGCCATGGGCCATGAGATTTTGCAGCTCATTGCTTGCAAGACTGTCATGAAAAGAAGAGGAAGCCGCGTGATGATTTTTCAAAAAGCGAAGGAGAATCCAAAGAAGAAAAGCAGGGGGCATTGCCTTTATTTCTTTCAATCTTTTTATTATATTCTTCTCTACGATTTTATCGGGTGGAATTTAAGAAGACGGTCGCGTCAGTGACTCATTCCCGGTGGGGTTGAAGGACTATTCAGCGTCCCTAAATCTATGATTGCAACTGGCAATGTCGGTAGGTCGGCTTGTACGCTAAAAGAGAGTAATGGATAGTAATTGTGAAATGGACGTAGAGCACTCAGGGCAAATGAAGAATATTTATAAAGAAAAAAATGTGTCCGGTCGGTGGGTCTATCGCAAAAAGAAAGCGATAGTGGTAAATTGTTGGTGGGTTAGAAAATAAAATAAAAAAATACTTATCTATGGGTATGGTGTTTAGCAGTGGGGTTTGATGGTTGTCTTAACCGAAGTTCGGTTTCTATTCCTATGAAGAGGTTTGGTATATGCAGGCTGCATTTCAGAATATTTCTGTACGTTTTTTTGTGCGATAGACTATTCACTCGATCATTTGCCTAACAATCATTCCTCCCAACCACCCAAGCTACATCCAATATACTAATTGAAGGATAAATATTTGTCCAACCCTTTTATATGAAAATTATTTTGATTTCAATATAAAGTAATAACATGTATATCTTATAATTAAACTATTAGAAGGTTTCCAAACTTGTTTGGGAAGGTTTTCTTTAGAATGCTACATGCATCAATATTATGGTGAAATTATCTAGAGTAAGTTATGTGATGGATTTAATGTTGTGGAAATGATACACTAATCAAGAAATATATGAAAGTAAAAAACAATACAATTATTTTAGTTTTTTTTATGCAGAAAGGCATGTATTGCAAGATGAACTCTAAATTATGTTCACTTTTGATAATCATCTTTGCATAATACAAATAAAATACTGAAAGTACAATGTTCATTAAACGACCAAAAATTTCCAATAGATTGTGGAAAATGTGACATTCTTTTAAGATTTTATAAATTTGTTATCCTTCATAAATTACAAGTGATTTCAAAAACTTGCATGGATTTGAATCTCTTGAAAGGATTAAAAAAGATTCAATTTTGGTCATGGCAAAAAATATTTCACAGGCCATACGATATTTAATGCGGCCGTCGTGGCAGTGTGGGCCATTGGATCCAATGGCCGTTGAGATTCAATGATCCACACTACGACAACTACCACATTAAATATCATATAGCCTATGAAATATTGTTCGCCTTTGGTCACTACTAATTGAAACATGGTTGACCAATAGCCGTGCTCTCCTCATCAGCCCATGCCTATGGGAGAGTTGAACAATTAAATAAAAAATCCAATGGCCGTGGTCTCCTCATTAGCTATGCTTATGGGAGAGTCCGGCAAAGCCTATGGATGCATAAAACGATCATTATTCTGAGTTAACAGCTTCTTTATTCTTACTTAACATCTAAATTCTTTCATTTCTTTTTTGCAAATCATGATAGGTAAGTTTATGACACATAAAAATACATACAGGACATAAGAGTTATCTTGCTTGTTTTGAGGAAAAGTGTCCAACAAGTCACCAAAAAAGTTTATTGATAAGAACAAAGAGACTAAAGATCATTGATAAGAACAAATATATATGGAGGAAAAGTGTCCTCCATATAGTCAAAATTGTTTTATTATTTAAATGATAAAATATATTTTATCTTTAAATTTTATAGATTTATGAAGACAAAAATAATCAATTTGCTGAAAAATTAGCTTACTTTTTAAATAAATTGAAACACCAATTTGGTTTGTGATATGTTTACGATTAAAAATTACATATATATATAATAAATATATCCAATAAGTCGTACTATTGGCCTGTAAGATATGGGCACCCATTTGGGATAGCTATTTGTTTGTTCTTTTGAATTATATTTTATTAATTTTTTACAATTTTATTTTCTGTTTTTTTTGTTTTTTATTTTTTTACAATTTTTCTTTTATTTTTTTCTTGAACTTTATTTTAAATAAAAATATATAATTAAAAGTAACATATTTTTTTCATTAATTAAGGATTTTATTGAAATTTGAAGAAAATGGAAAAATATTTTGTAAGATTCCAAAACTGTTGGAAAAAAAGGTTAATGTTATGGTAACTAAGAGAGATTGTAAACTATTTTTTGGTTGAGAGACAACATGTTTTAAAAAAAATGATGTTATGATAACTAAGATAGATTATTGTTGTTGATGATGATGATTAACATCCACTAAAACTAAGTTTGGTCTATCGAGCTTGAGAAGGATATTACTTGGTTTACTTTAAAATCTTGATCCCTTGCTAAAAAAACTTTCCAAGAAGCTTTCCAAACTTAGATCTAATGTGGGTGTAAGCAACACACTCTAAGATAAAGTTATTTTAATCCTCAAAGCTCATAGAATCACACAAATGGAAAACTTTTTCCGCCGATGGAGTTCCGTGAGCTAGTTACTACCAAGAGATACTTCTGATTTTCCAAGTTAGGATTAATGACCTCCTTAAGATTTCCAATTTAGTTGTAGAAATATTATTTTTTTTATAAAGTGAAAGAGTACATTTTTTGAAAAGTGAAGTAATTGAGATTTATGTTATTTAACTTAAATGTGTTACAAATTGATTAATGAAATTACAAATATTAGGTATTGAAAATGCACAATATTGGAATAGGGGTATTTGAGGGTGATTAGTCCATTTTGACTATGAAAAAACAATTTCATCAATCTAAAATTGGACCAAACATTGTCTAATCAAATTATGGTGATACACTTGCTCAACCTTCCTCTTCTTTTTTATCAAGCATGTTGTGTAGATATATATGCCAATAAATAATGAATAATTACTAAAATGTATTGTACTTACAGTGTAAGGATTTTTTTTATCAAGGTCACCTCATGGATTCACCGTCTCTCACATGAATTAAATCATGCCAAGCGCTGACCACACATCACCATTGCATTCTTGTCTTCATCAATAGTTTCACCATTTGTAGTTTGGTAGCTTGGGTTTCCTCCTCATCTCCATTCACGACAATTTCATCTCACGCTTTATTCCACACCTATGCTCTTACAACCATATTCCCTCCATACCCTACTCCCTTTACTCTCATGCCAGTTGTTAATGGAGGTTGTGGAGGGCGTTAGACATATTTTCATCCAAGCAACCTTCCATCCATATATTTGTTGATAACTACTCTTCTCCAATTCGTTATTTCATCAAGGCATTCAACTTTGGGATTTCCTTCAAATTATTTTGGGTCAAATGAAAGTCATTAGATAGGGAATTTTAAAGGGCAGGTGAAGATTCTTCTTGTTATTTTTGTACACTACATTTTTTTCTTACATTGTTATAAGTTTTGTAAAAATTTTCCCTTTTAAAAAAAAGTTGGTCTTACTATCTTCAATTTGTCTACTACTTGCTTGGCAAGTGCATTTTCTACTTCAATAAACTATTTGTTAAGGCTAATTTAGGTATCATTTGTAAAAGGTTATGGGTTTATGGGATGGCTTGTTGCTCTAGATTATTCTATAATATTTGTTGGGTAGTTCAGTGTTGTTCAAGGGATTTCCCCCTATAGGCCTTTTGTGTTGAAACAATCATCAAAACCCTAACATTTTTAGTTTTAAAGGCCACAAATTGTTGAAAAGTTCATGAAAATCCAAACATTTTAGGTGGCAAAGGGCCACAAATGACAATAATGTTGCTATGTTGGTTTTTAAATAATTTTAGTTACCTTTTAGACTTAAGGGACTTTAGTCAATTTAGATACCTAATTACTCCAGCTTGACTTTTTGCATGGTAAGATTTGGATTTCTAGAGTTTATGTGGAAGGAATTTCGCTTTAAAGGATTAGATTGGTCATACATCAATATAAAAGTGGTTGAACCACCTTGTTTACAATAATATACATGATATCAATTACAAGATTAATGAAGGGCTAAAGGTCATAGGACTATCATCCCCCAAACATCTTCGTCCTCTTCAATTAGTATTAGAAATAAATTGCAGATTATGCATGACATGCCTAGTTATGATTAATTGAGTGTGATGTACTTGAGGATGCAATGGTTTTTGTCTTATGTTTAATAGTGGAATTAGTTTGGTTAGCATTTTCTATCTGCAAGATTATTTATACAATTCAATTTTAGATAGCATCCTTATTAGTTAGGCTTGCCCAAGGGCAAATCTGCATTTCTCATTCTTGGAATCCTAAATTTTATTTGTTTGTCTTTATGTGAATACATATTGTTTCTTCATTGGATTGCTAGGGAAGCATTAAAACCTAAACAAGAGTTAAGACCCATCATCACCTTGAAATATGTAGTATATGAGTAAGCGCTTTTCAAATAGCAAAGCAACAAAGTAGAGACCAATGCCAATAAAAATTTATGGAGGATGATCAACTAAAATGATTATCCAAAAGAATTCTCTCTCTACCTAACTAAAATGACTAAGAAACCATGCTTGATCAACAATTCTTTCTGGATAACAAGTCTTTATATTTTTGCATTTATATTATGCTTTACTCAAAATATTATTACATTAGTTTTTTTTGTTAAAAATTGACACCCCATTCAGTCATTGGAACTGAATGTATTCACACCCACATGATTTTCCGTGAAGACAACTAAGAAAGTCACACGTGTTAAAACAACCCAATCTCCTCAAGCCTTTTCCATAAAAACTCTGCCATGTTGTTTTATGTAAAAATAACCACATATAATATGGTTTTGAGGCTTTAGTCAGTATAAACTCTTAAAAAATGTAAGAAAAATTAAAATAGTTTATTTGCTAGGCCAAACATAAGTCAAATAGTAAGAACATGCATGTTTCATGTTAGAAACCTACTATAAAAAATAATAGCATATGATAAGCCTATTCCGAAAAATGATACCAATACCGTACCCATAAGTGGAAAGAAAGGACTAGCCTTTGAATCGATCTTTCAATCCCCCAATTCAATATTTTGGTATGTCTTCTTTCTTTTAATTTGTTTTTCACCCATATATGAACCACCTGAATCTCCATTTCAACACTTGAAACATTTCAATAATTTTAGATAGGAATTCTTTCAACTTATTTCTTTGGAAAGTATAAATTCCACTTCAACAAAATTTTGATATTTATAATTTATTAGAATACATAAAACCTTGAAAGGAGACTATGTTTAGGTTTCTAATACCTATTTCTTTTGATGAATAAAATTTTTCTTCCCAGTATCAGAAATGCAAGATCTTTCTTGGGATGGGAGTCCAAAATTTTCTGCACCAAGGAATCTAGGATCTTTTATGCTAAAATATTCCACTAGAGTTTAAACTTAAGGAAAGGTCCAACAAATTTCTTTAAATTTGAAGCAACTTATGTCAACTTATTTTTGTTGATTCTTTTTCTGTGTGGTCTTGTAGATGTTGGAAAGAACTTTCAACATAAGCACTTGGGGGGATTCTGGCATGTTGGCATTGTTCAGGTGCCCAAAAAAACCTAATTTTCTTCTTTATAATACAAATTTAATAAATCAAAGAAAGTATATTACTTTGACATCCAACATCATCTTCATGGACGAGGAACCATTTTGTCATCATTATATCATTCTTTTTCTTTCTACTAGCAACCCATTATCATACCTTTTTCCCTAATATTTGCATAATCACATCCATTTTAGTCAAAGAAGTACTTAGGTATATTTTATTTAAAATCGTCGTAATATGATGAATTCTAACATATGGTAGATATGGTGCTTATGTGTATATAATATGAAGATGTAGTGCTACAATTAAGTTGGACTTTGCAAGAAGAATGTCGTGGAAGGGACGCTATGAAACAACTATTGCAAAACTAATGTTGTGGGGAAATTGATTCAACATAATGAACAATTTCTATAGGAAAAATTTTGTGGAATGGTGGACACTTGCTATAGGACAGTTGGTGGGAGACCATGGATAGTTTCTATAAGGTAGTTGTCGTGCAACCTTGATCCAAGTTGTTGTAGAGATAATCCTATGGAACCAAGGAAGCTTGGATTCCACTTGTCCTCGCGATAAAAATTACAAGTTGTCCTCACTGATATTATGTTAAAAAAACACAAGATATTTCCAAAAGATTGAAAAGTTAGATAATTTTCTCACATAAACATATCACAAATCAACACACTGATAGTTTTATGTGGTTAAAACCATGAAAGAGAGAAACTGTTACACCTAAATCTCGTCACCATCATGTTATGAGATAGGTATTCCCTTGTCTGCTCCAATCCCTCAAAGTTTACCCTAGAGAAATGAAGGTTCAAATTATCCCCTTGCAATTTTTCCTTGTTTTGAGCTGGTAACGCTCCTGCCCTATTGACAAAAAGCGTTACCTAAGTCAGCAACGCTCCTGATACATGAGCAAATAGTGGTGCCACCTCCTCTACCCTTACTGCAAGAATATTTACCCCCTTAACACCGCTTGTCTACTTCATTAAAGGAGCGGTGCTCGAGTTTTCAAGGCAAAAAGAGAAGTTTCGAGAGGCTCCTCGAAGCTTGCCTCTGGTTTAGGACCAGCTGGAGCTCGAGATCCTTCATTTTTGGATCTCCCTTCCACCTCACCCATGAGATCCTCAACCATAACTATCCTCCCATGCCTTTAAATACCGGCTCATCCCCCATGGGAGAAAAGAGGAAGAATTGTGTTGCATACCCAAACTCTATCAAAATAGTTCTTGAGCTATTAGAGGCAAGGTGAAGTTAGAGGCAAGGATCCATTGGAAGGAACTCTCAACACCAAGGCATAAAGGTTGTAGTCTCTCCAATAATTTCTAATAAAAATGTCTTTTCTTTCCCATATGTGTTGTATCATTTGTATATATTGCTTGATTCCTTGGTCACAAGCATAGATCTAGTTTATTATCTTGTATGCTATCATTCTTTTCTTGTTGTCTTTGATCTTTTACAGGTTCTTCTGCAATATCATAGGAGAAAGATTTAAGGATAGCGAGGACAACCTTTGAGAGATGTATCATGGAATTTCATTCAAGTGATTAATCAGATCTAGGGGAAGTTTAACATTTGGTGTTTGTGTTTTGTTCTAGATTTGAACCATTCAGACTAGGGAAACAGCTCCTATCCGTAGGAGGTGCATATTTCCAGCTAATAAAAGTGACGACCATACTAGGGACTACTTTAAATTCTGGATCATTGGTCAACTGAAACCTCCACCTTCATTTTCAGTTTGTAGATCTACTTTTTCAATTGATAGATCTGTAGATTTGCTTTGAAATTTGATTGATTTGCCTCTATCTTCCTTTGGATCTTTATGCTTTTGGTTCACTAGGTTTTCTGGTGATTGTTTGGGTCCATTTCTTTGACTTTAACTTACTTTTCTGTTTCTCTTTTATTTTTCAAATCATCATCTCGAGCATCGCTCCTCGGCTGTGTTATAAGTGCGGTTCTTGTGCTATCACCACCTTTTCCCTGTTACAACAGAGCGGTGCCAACGCTCTGTTTCTGTGTGAAAGAAGCGGTGCTAGAGCTGGTAATGCTCTGGTGTGAACCTACAAGAAGCGGTTCCACCACTCTGTTTCTGTGTACAAGAAGTGGTGCTCAGGCTGGTAACTCCCTGTTCAACACCTGTAGATGCGGTGCTAGGTATTCTTCTTAGCCGTGTTTGGTGTTTGATTCTTAAATTCTTGTTTTGGTATCTGAGATGCATGCTTCAGATAGTTACATTTGTTATTTGTAATCTGCAATTCATTTTTGAACAGAAAAATCAATCAAAAATAAAAAAAATAAAAAATAAACGAGCCAAAAGTTGTAATATCTTTTCTTGCTTTCATTACAGATCTCACTTCTTTTTCAGTTAAAAAAAGAAGAAGATTTTGTTTGTTTCAATTGGGAACATATCATATAAGCAAGTGCTTTTTATTTTTGTATGGGATTTATTCTATCTTTCAAAGGAATTGGACCTCTCTCTCCCTTCCTTAAGTAGGGCATACCTCTAAAGTTAAAGTGAAATTTTACATCCCATATTGCATGGTTTTACATTTCTGTACACAACTCATGCATCCACCTAACCGTTCCAGATAAAATTCAGCACTAGCTTAGGTTTAAAATATTTAGCAATTTATGTGATAGGTTAGAGACGTGTTCCGACATCTTTAAACGTAGGAGCTGTCGTTTATTTCCTGCACTGCAACCCGGGACCTACGCGGTTCTTCCACGTATCGTCGGTATATAGAACGACCTTTCATGTACCATTGAGGTATATCAAAAGGTAGTTCACATACTTGATTGTATATCGAAAGGACCCTTGTGAACGATTGTGCATTAGACAACACTACTACAGATTTGAACTCCCAGGTACCTTGCATATATCGAGAGACACTTTTAGGAATCCTATGACCATCCAAGTACAACCCTTTGGTCGTCCTATCATCGCAATACATCGAGAACAACACCCAGGGAGATTACTACACACGTATCGTCTAGGTAGTCGGGTATTCAGGTGAAGGACGATTGATCCTCCTCTCTGCTCTTTACTGTTGGACCCTATGGTATATAGTGAGTTGTGGTGATTTGACAATCTCGTGAGGTTTCAGACCTTTAATCCACTCCTCTCACATACTTTGCTTGTTGCTTTAGTTTTAGTAGCGCTTGTTTTTTGTATAGTTAGGATTTTTTAGAAGAGAGAGATAGTTTTGTTACATAGTTATGGCTCTGCCTTCTAGGACTACCAACCAAGAGACTCCTTTACCAAGCACATCTTTTGTTTTCCCTTCATATGGGGATTTTGGTCCTCCTCTCATGGCTACATTAAACCTTCCTGGATTGACTATCGAATTACCTGTTTGGTTATTTTCCAGTCCAGTTATCCCATGTACACCAACTGCTTCAGATCCTAATCCTTCATCGCAGGAGAATCAACCTCATGTTGATCCCTCTCCTTCTTTGCCCGATGTGTCTTCTCCCCTTTCTCCCTCTTCGCCTGTTGAAATTTGTAGTACTAGTAGTCAGGTATATAATAAGAAGAATAAAAGGAAGATTAAGAAGAATAAAAACAAACTGAAAACCAACTCTCAACCAATTAATCCTCCTAGTGCGGATAGTGTTGATCTGCACACCCAAAAACCTCGTAAGCCCAAATTCTCTTGTAGGCTTTGCAAGGGTGACCACCTTCTGAAATATTGTCATGTTCTGGCCCTAGTTTTGAAGAATGGTCTAAGGTTTCATGACAACCAATGTCATCAGCCTCTGGTCATCATACTGATGATCCCCCCTCAACCAGTGACTCTTTGGTTAAGAGTCGGAAGGGTAAAGTTAGAAATCCTTGTTTTCTTTCTAAGGACATGCAATTTACTGTAATGTCCCAAAATTTTCATTGGGTCACAATGGCCAAATCACATTCCATTTTCATGAAAGTTGTCAAAGGGATGCTAAAAGTCAAATAATTGCCATGGTGGAAAATCACTAGTTTCCTAGCTTGGGGGTGGAAGCTTTGAGATTTGGAATAAGGGGGATAATAAATGATGTTTAAACATTAGAAGAGGATAAATATTTAATAATGTAGCTTATTAAATAAATACAAGAGAAAAATTAAATGGCTATGGAGCATGAAGACACATGGAGACTATGGGGCCCACACTAGCTAGAATTCCTATGTTAAATTGTATCTTTCTCTTGAATTTTCAAATATATGGGAAGCCTAATGTTTTTGGATGGATTATAAGGCTAATATACTTGTCCATATACTTCATAGGTCTAATTTGGGATTAATTTTAACTTACATGGGAGAGGAAGAGCCAAATGGGAGTTTCATGGACACTTGGCTAGATTCTGCTTACACTTATGACATCTATGACACCAATGATGGAGATTCTATGATATGTATGACACAAGTCAGATCTGAAGGCTGACATACTGACATGTGAGGACTGAATAGAGCATCTTAGAGGTCTAATTTGGGAGTTGGAGAAGGCCAAAAGGCTCCTACTCAAATTTGGGAGAAGAGGGAAGGTGAAGAGAGAGGCCACATGGCATAGCATGAGAAGCCACACCAATTCGACTTGGATTTGGTTTATGGATGGATTTGGAACCTTAGAAGACTAATAATGTTTATAAAATATAGGGATCAGCCATGAGAGGAATATTTTTCTCATTTGTGAATTGTGAGAGCTAATGGATGACTAGTTTTCTTGCTTAAGCCAATTTCAAGGGTGAAAGATTCCCATCCTAGTTGGTGTTTGGAAAGTCCACTCAGGTATTTCATGGAGATTTAATGGAGTCTTATTTTCAGGTGTAAGCTATAGGAAATCATTTTTATTCTTCTATTGCAGCACTCTCTCTCAATTATTTCCAGTTTTGACACCATTTTCATGCCAATGGAGGGATTGGGCTTTGGGTGAGCTATTGATCTCTTTGGGGAATATTATAATGACAATTATATTATGCGATGATTTATATGATATATATTTCATGTTTAGAATACTCTCAGGTCGAAATACCCAAAAGAATTCATGTAAAAATGTTGAACAATGAAGAAATAGTGTCATTTCCCCACTATCTTGTTGTGAACCATTGTAATTCTGATGATTTCAAATTGAGAGAGCCTTTAATTGTACATTTATGATTGTAATCATTTAAATATGATATTTTATTCATTCTCAGAAATTTTCAATCCTAAATTCCCAATATTTGTATGTCAAAATGATTTTTAATGAGCAAACAATGACCATTTCCACTCCATTTTGATATATGCCATGGTGATGCTTATTATTTCGAATGGAGGAATGTATCTCTGATAAATGTATGATGGATGGACTGTAATTAATGTTTATTTCAAGTATAATTTTCAGTAATTAAGCATTGGAATCCATTTTACTCATTTTTATTGCATTGGGAGAAGATTTGGTGCATTTTCCCCAAGGGTCGAAATTGTGACTTGGGAGTTGTTTTGGAAAGAGTCATAAAAGCTTGTATAAACTGAACCATGATGCATATGAGACTTTGAAAATTTACCTTACACATACCCAGCCTCTTTTCATAAATTAAAGTGACTTTGGGATCATTTATGAAGCCATTTCCGACAATTACCCAGGGGGAATTAGAGCCCCAATTCGCTAGTAAAGACTCCTACTTTGAACAGAACATTAAACAAGTTTGCACAAGTAATTTGGAGGTCAAAAAACATAAATTAGCATTATATTTAATTTATATTATCATTCATGTATCTTCAGAGAAAATTTGGAAGCATTTGGGTCAATTTGGAGGTTTAGACATCAAAACTAGTCAAGAGCCAAAATTGTGAAAAAATTGGAAAATTGGGCATTTTAATAAAATTCCAAAAAGGGGACTTACAATGGTATCATAGCATGGTATTGGAACTTATTGAAGTTATGGATGGTATATATGAATTGAATAAATTCATTAAGCCATGTGGTGATGATATGTCCTTGCAGGTTAAGCAAGCATTCAAATTGGCACATAAAACTATTCATTATGAAGACCTTAATGATTGGTTGAAGGAATTTATAAAAAATAATTCAAATAAGAAATCATTAAGGAATAATCATCAATTCACAAGTAGGGAGGATACCAAGGAACTATACATTTTTGTGGGTGCTGAAGAAGAAAAGGCATTACATGGAGAGGATCGAAATTCACTCCCAAATGACTTTGAAAAAGATGAGCAAACATCACATGAGAAGGAAGAAGAGTACCTTGAAACTATTGAATATCATTCTGAAACAAATTCTACTATGGACATGGACCAAAGAGCATCTACTGATGGATTCTTGAACTATGAAGGAGTACCTACTGATGGGTTCTGACACCTCTATGTTGGTGACATAGAGATTGATTTTGAAAGTGTTGTTGCAAGCCAAACTTCCATTAAACCTGAAAATGAATACCTTGTAGCAGTTGAAGAAGAAACAAGATCAACTTCCCCATCACCACTTGAGATTCATGAAGTTGGTCCAAGCAAGAAGGAAGAAGATGAGGAGGTTCATTTGCAAGAGCCTCATTTTCTTGAAGGGTCCTTAAAGATGAATGAAAATAAGATCCAAGAGGCCCTTAGCATACTCCATGACACTCAAGAATTGGTATCAAATTCTTGTTGGAGAGCTACTTCCTTGGAGGCACCATCCTTCCTTGAAGACATGGAGAAGATTCAAAGAGCAATGTGCAACATCAAAGGTAATTTCATGTCTTTGCTTTTTGATAGAAAAAATTCCATTGAGCTTATTAAATGGTTACATGAATCCTACTTGAATAATAATGAAGATATTGATAAGCTCACAATTCAAAATGAGCAACTTCTTGAAAAGTTGCAAGACACTCGTTTTTCCTCTGATGTTTCAGATTTTCATAAGGTATATTGCTTGGAGGATTCTCATGACATGATGGATCATGAGAAACATGAAAAATTGCAGGTTCTTGATGTGCTTGAGGATTATAGTGATGAGATCCAATCACTAGTAATGGTGGAAGAGGAACTTGAGTTGCCTCTTGAAAATGGTTACACAATTTTTGAAGAAGTGCATAATTCCACCACCTTGGAACCAACCCATGAGGAAATTTTTGCATTTTCTAGGGAGGTGAATAATCATACCCCTATGGATACTTCACATTATGACAATTTTTCACTTACTGATCATTTGGGTGAGTTGGTTCTTTCTCCTACATCCTACACTTCTAAATTTTGCAACAGTCATCCTAATGAAGTATGGGTGAAAGGTTTCTTCTTTATGGTGCCACATGAAGAGCATGGAAATTCTATTTCTCCTTTTGATGATGGAATTATTAGAGAACCATCTTATTTACATTTGGAGCAGCATCCTTGTTTACAGTGATGATTATACACATCTACATGGGTGCACCTATGATGTTCATTTGAGTCACTTGAAGAATCATGGTTTTTCTTGCTCAACACTTGGTTCATTTGATGTTGGAGGAACTTTATCCAACACTTGGGTGAATGGAGCAACCGAATCCGGTTGTCCATTAGTCGAATCCGATTATCATTTTAATAATGAATATGAATAATAATAATATATTGGATGATGAGATAATTACAAGGGAAGATTGCCTTTATAGGATTTGAGCATGTAAACTGAAGGGTTACACCCTTTCATAAGATAATTAATTAATCTAAATAATATTTTATTTTATATTTGTTACATTGTCACTTCCTTTAAGGAAGCTTTGTCCTCAAAGCTTAAGTATTTTCCTAGTGTCATTCTTCATTCTGACTCGGTGTCGGTATTAGAATCGGACAAGGTCTCTTGTGCAGAGACTTGCACTTCCTTTCCATTGATGATTTTGCACTGTATTGTCTCATTGTTCCTACATTTATGACCAGGGGTCCAATCATCACCGCATCGACGACATATGTTTTTCTTCTTTTTTCTATTATCAGCGTAACTGTTAGATGACTTCGATCTATTTTCCATTTCATAGGCATATGATTGAGGTTTGTGGCATTGATGACTGGGTGACCAAGTATCTGCACAATACCTACATTGTGTCTCTTTTTCTTACTGATAATGGTTATCGCCTCTTGTTTTAATTCCTTCCAATTTGCGTTCTGCGGCTTTTGCTTTATGTCTTACTACTTCTACGTTAGGTATGTCATGCAACTTTAACTCTTTTTGGAGGTATGGTTTAAAACCTCCTAAATAGGTTTCGAGTCTTTGCTTATCAGACAACCCAAATACTCGTGTTGATAAGGATTCCCATTGATGAGTGAATTCCTCAACATTTCCAACTTGCTGTAGTCTGGTAAGTTTACTGAAAAGTTCATCTTCTTTGATTCCTTGAGACCTATTAAAAAAATCATTTTTGAACAAGTTTTAGGTGCAGGTAAAATTATCTCTCTTCCACCATAAGTACCAATTATAGGCATACCCTTCCATATGCATTGACGCATATTTCACCTTCTCCTTGTCAAATTGAATGTTGTAAATGTCGAAGTATTCTTCTGCTTTGTTTAACCAAGCAACGCATTGGTCTTCACTCCCATTGTATTTCGACAACTCTATTTTTGCCTTAGGTGGGTACACTTTGTAAGGACGACATTGATTTCCTTTTACCTTATGGTTTGATGGTGGCTCAAAACTACTTGACGATGAAAGTGACATATCTGATTTACTTCGTTGTTGGCGGTGATTTTTAGCATTTTTATTCTCTACTATTTTACTTATAGCGTCTATTTTGTTATCGTGCCTCCATATCTGGCAGTACTTGTGTTTCTATCTCTTGGTTAAGCGTTGCATTGTTAATCTTTATTTCTTTTTGCAATTCTTCTTGATTCTTTGCGAGTGTTTCCTGGCTGGCAACATGAAATGAGGCATCTAGCATGTCTGGATTGTTGACTTGGCCCGAACTGGGTATGAGCCTTTGTAACATCTCGATTAATGTATTATGGTTATGCATCATGGTGCTCATGTTCTGTGTTAAAGTGTTTATGTTTTGCGTCATGGTACTCATTTTTTCATCCCAGTCTTTTTGTTTTTCGTTCAGGATGTCAAGTTTGTCGTCGAGCCTTCTTTCTAGTACCAAAACAAGCTTGTCTTTAAGTAATGTATTGTTATTTTGCATATTTTCCTTCAATCATTTTAGGTCAGTGACAAGGGACCTAATGTCCTTCTCCATTTTTTCAATTTGCTCTTTTAGCTCTGCCATGGTCTTGGACCTTGTATGCGGAGGTGTGTATTTCAACACTATTTTGGCTAATAATATATTAATTAATATTATTATTATTATATATATTTTTATAAACTATATTATATTTTGTATATAGTTTTCTTTTTTAAATAAATATTATAATAATATATTATTATTAATATTTGATTTTATTAAATATTGTTTTTTTTTTGTTTTTTTGCAGGTTTTGGTTTCCAATATCGTAAAGGGGGAATGGTAGGTGGCGGTGGAGATGACCAGAGGTGATCACAAGGGTGGAGGGCACAATGATGGGACAATTGCGTAGTGGATGCAGGAAATGGTGGCATTGGCAGATCTCAGGTGAAATGGGAGCGTGGAGGGAAAAGTCACAGAGGGGATAAGCCGGCAGAGGAGCGGCGGTTGGGAAGCGTTGTTGGGCAACATGGAAGGGAGAATGTAGAAGGTGGAAAAAAGGGATATGGAGGGTGTGGGGAGGTGGAGGAGGGAGTTGGGGAAATGTGCGACGTCATGGAGGTGTGAAAGAGACAGCGTGGAGGTGTGTAGGGCCACAAAGAGAAGACCAGTGCGTGGGAGATGGAGATGGTGGATATGCGTGCAGGTAGGAGAGAAGCAAATGGGGGTGCGAGGACCAACAAGTAGAGAGTGTAGTGGTGGAGTGGAGGTGGGGTGCATGCGAAGGAAGCAGCAGGAAATGCATGGGTAGGAGATAGAAGGGGGAAGGAGCAGGTGCATATGAGATGGAAGAGGGAATAAGCAGGCACGCGGGAATATGGGGAGATGGATGGAGAGTGAGTGTGCCGGTGGAGGGTGCATATGGGGAGCATGCAGGTGGAAGAGAAGTAGCAGCGTGGAGCAACGGAAGAAATCAGAGGATGAGCGGTGGAGGAATCAAGAATTGATGAGCCGAGTCCGAGCTCAAGTAGGGATTGATGAGCCGAGTTTGAGCTCAGTGCAGGATCAAATCTGCTCTGATACCAAATGGAGCAACCGAATCCGGTTGTCCGTTAGTCGAATCCGACTATCATTTTAATAATGAATATGAATAATAATAATATATTGGATGATGAGATAATTACAAGGGAAGCTCACCTTTATAGGATTTGAGCATGTAAATTGAAGGGTTACACCCTTTCATAAGATAATTAACTAATCTAAATAATATTTTATTTTATGTTTGTTACAGTGAAGAGGGATATGGTTGAGGAAAATTATTATTGGTAGCAACATCCTCTGGTCTTTCATGATGATATCCATATTCATGGGTGTATTGATGAGACTTCTTTGAGACACTTGAATTCTTCGTGTTTTATTTGATCCTTATTTGGTTCATATTTTGGTGGAGGTTCTTCATTCACTTCTTGGATGAAATAAAAAATGGCTGATTATTATTTTGATGCATATTACATTATTTGGGAGAAAAATTATAGGACATGGGATCCTCACCTATGTCATTGGAGCAGATTTGATTGGTCACTTGAAGCATGTATGCACTTGGGAAATGGTAGTCTACTCATTGGGAGGTATAAGCACTTTCATGATTTCTTGGTGATTCACTTCCTTGATGTACATTATTATTATGTTGTTATATACTTTGATGATATATATTATGCACTCATGATGTTTGGAAGAATGCATACAAGAAAATGGGATCTAGGAATTCTCTTTCCAAATGTTATGGGTTGGAGAGCACTCTTAATTGTTGGAGTGCAATGCAAGCAATGGGACCCTGGGATAGTTTTTAGCCCCACTGATTTCAAATTCATTGGGAAACAAGAAGTATGGGAGATGGTTTCCCCATTTAATAAGATGATGTTAATCAGAGTAGTGCAGCAGCAAGAATGGTGGTTCCTCTCTGAAATATTCATGGAATCTCAAAAGACTCGAGGTGGGCAGCTCAGTGGCAACTTCAAAGAATCATACAAAAAGTAGGTTCTTCAACAACCATTTTCGAAATTGCTTAAGGACAAGCAATATTGGGAAGGGAGTATTTGTAATGTCCCAAATTTTTCATTGGTTCACAATGGCCAAATCACATTCCATGTTCATGAAAGTTGTCAAAGGGATGCTAAAAGTCAAATAATTGCCAAGGTGGAAAATCACTAGTTTCCTAGCTTGGGGGTGGAAGCTTTGAGATTTGGAATAAGGGGGATAATAAATGATGTTTAAACATTAGAAGAGGATAAATATTTAATAATGTAGCTTATTAAATAAATACAAGAGAAAAATTAAATGGCTATGGAGCATGAAGACACATGGAGACTATGGGGCCCACACTAGCTAGAACTCCTATGTTAAATGGTATCTTTCTCTTGCAAATTTGAATATATGGGAAGCCTAATGTTTTTGGATGGATTATAAGGCAAATATACTTGTCCATATACTTCATATTTCGAATTTGGGATGAATTCTAACTTACATGGAAGAGGAAGAGCCAAATGGGAGTTTCATGGACACTTGGCTAGATTCCCCTTACATTTATGACATCTATGACACCAATGATGGAGATTCTATGATAGTTATGACACAAGTCAGATATAAAGGTTGAAATACTGACATACTGACATATCGGGACTGAATAGAGCATCTTAGAGGTCGAATTTGGCAGTTGGAGAAGGCCAGGAGGCTCCTACTCAAATTTGGGAGAAGAGGGAAGGTGAAGAGAGAGGCCACATGGCATAGCATGAGAAGCCACACCAATTCAACTTGGATTTGGTTTATGGATGGATTTGGAACCTTAGAAGACTAATAATTTTTATAAAATACAGGGATCATCCATGAGAGGAAGCTTTTTCTCATTTGTGAATTGTGAGAGCTAGTGGATGACTAGTTTTCTTGCTTAAGCCAATTTCAAGGGTGAAAGATTCCCATCCTAGTTGGTGTTTGGAAAGGCCACTCAGGTATTTCATGGAGTCTTATTTTTAGGTATAATCTAGAGGAAATCATGTGTATTCTTCTATTGCAGCACTCTCTCTCAACTATTTCCAGTTTTCGCACCATATTTATGCCAATGGAGGGATTGCGCTTTGGGTGAGATATTGATCTCTTTGGGGAAGATTATAATGACAATTATATTATGTGCTGATGTATATTCTCTGTATTTCATGTTCAGAAGACTCTCAGGTCGAAATACCCAAAAGAATTCATGTAAAAATGTTGAACAATGAAGAAATAGTGTCATTTCCCCACTATCTTGCTGTGAACCATTGTAATGCTGATGATTTCGAATTGGGAGAGCCTTTAATTGTACATTTATGATTGTAATCAGTTAAATATGATATTTTATTCATTCTAATACAGTTTCAAGTCGAAATTCCCAATATTTGTATGTCAAAATGACTTTTAATGAGCAAACAATGACCATTTCCACTCCATTTTGTTATATGCCATGGTAATGCTTATTATTTCGAATGGAAGAATGTATCTCTGATAAATGTATGATGGATGGACTGTAATTAATGTGTATTTCAAGTCTCATGTTCAGTACTTAAGCATTGGAATCCATTTTACTCATTTTTATTGCATTGGGAGAAGATTTGGTGCATTTTCCCCAAGGGTCGAAATTGTGACTTGGGAGTTGTTTTGGAAAGAGTCATAAAAGCATGTATAAACTGAACCATGATGCATATGAGACTTTGAAAATTTCCCTTACACATACCCAACCTCTTTTCATAAATTCAAGTGACTTTGGGATCATTTGTGAATCCATTTTCTGCAATTACCCAGGGGGAATTGGAGCCCCAATTTGCTAGTAAAGACTCCTACTTTGAACAGAACATTAAACAAGTTTGAAGAAGTAATTGGGAGGTCACACAACATACATGAGAATTATATTTAATTTATATTATCAGTCATGCACCTTCAAAGAAAATTTGGAAGCATTTGGTTCAATTTGGAGGTTTAGACATCAAAACTAGTTATGGTCAAAATTGGGGAAAAAGTGAAATAATTGGTCATTTCAAAAATTTCAAAAAGGGAAATTACATTTAATTAACTTTTTCCTCACATGGATGAAGCTTCTAAGTTGTTGGAAGATATTACTGTTCCTTGAAAATGGCTTCCAATAGGTTATCGTAAGTTGTCTCTTGAACCCTCACTGGTTGACCAAGTGGTCGATTCAGTTTCATCCGTCGTCAATCCCACTCTTCCTTCCAAGAGTGAACTCCAAGTGGTCAATTCGGATTCATCCATGGTTGATCCCACTCTTCCTTTTAATAGTGAAGTTAAAGTGGTCGAGTTGACGTCATCTCCACCCGATCCCACTCTTTCATCAGAGAGTGTTAAGACTAAAGTAGTCGCTTTGACTAAATTGTCATCTTGTTCTTCTCTTCCAATAGAGAATGAACTAAAACCTACTAAAGTTTTCATGCTTCGTTCTGATTGCTCTCGACAAGAGGAAATTTTTTCTCTTTCGAAAAAACCCCCTCCAATTAGTGAGGTTATTTCCTTTGACTGGAGTAACCTAACAGAGTCTCGTCTTCATTTGAGTGTTCCTTTCTAGATAGTTGTGCAAGTTACCTCCATGCATATGCTTTGCACTATTGTTGACGAAGGGGCTTCTGTTAGTATTCTATCCATAACTGCTTGGAAAGCTTTAGGCTCTCCTCAGTTTACGCCAGCCACCGATTAGATACTGGCTTTTAATCAAAGACCTACTGCGCCTTTAGGGATCTTTCCTAATTTTCCTATTACATTAGGAGGGAAAATTGTCTGTATTGATGTTATGGTGGTCTAAGGTCCTTTAGATTTCAATCTGCTCCTTGGACGTGAATCTTATGTTTATGCCATGAAGGTTGTAGTGTCCACACTCTTTAGAGTTATGCATTTTCCCCATGATGGGAAGATTGTGACCATTGATCATCTTTCCTTTGTTACACCTGACCATCGCATCACTCCTAGTAATCATAATACCCTGAATGTGCCTCATGTTCTTGTGATTCCTTCCCCTTCTTCTAGTTAGGTTCTTCCTATCATAGGTAAAATGGGGGGCATGGCTCCAGTTTCTGGAAATCATACTGGAGTTAAGATGCTAGTTTCTTAGGTAGGGGGGAAACCTACCAACCTCTGGATGTCATGTTGGGTAGGAGGAGGTTGGTGAGCATAGTTATTTTTTTGTGTCAAGCTTGTTAAAAAATGAAACAGGTTGGTGAGCATAGTTCTTTTTCTATGTCAAGCTCATTAAAAAATGAAATAGGTTTGTGAGCATATATTCTTTTTCTGTGTCAAGCTCGTTAAAAAATGAAACAGGTTGGTGAGCATAGTTATTTTTCTGTGTCAAGCTCGTTAAAAAATGAAATAGGTTTGTGAGCATAGTTCTTTTTTTGTGTCAAGCTCATTAAAAAATGAAACAGGTTGGCGATCATAGTTATTTTTTTGTGTCGAGCTCGTTAAAAAATGAAACAGATGTTTGTGAGCATAGTTTCCATTCTGTGTCAAGCTCATTAAAAAATGAAATGGATGTCCACAAGCACAGTTATTTTCTGTTTCAAGCTTGCATAAAAATGAAATAGGTCCCCACAAGCATAGTTATTTTTTGTTTCAAGCTTGGGTAAAAATGAAACAGGTTACCTTGAGCAGTGCTTATTCTTGGTTTCAAGCTCGTTAAAAAATAAAACTGACCTTGAGCTAAGTTCCTTTTTTCATGTCAAGCTCGTTAAAAAATGAAACAAATTCTTCCATTGTGTCAAGTCTTGAACCTTCATTTCACCTGCTTGTATAACTTGATCCTCTTTCTTCATCCGTTTCTCGTAAACCTTTTCCTGTTAGTAACCGTGAATTTAGTTGGATGACGAATAGAGTAGGAAGACGAATTGGAGCCAATATCTTTATGTTGGAGTTTAGCTACTTGACAGTTATACTGGGGGCAAGTACCAACCACTGGACATCATGTTGGGAAATCACCCATCAATGGGATCCATTTTGAGCATACTTTTTTTAGTTTCGAGCTCGCTAAACCATTAAATGACACTTTGAGCATAGCTCATTCTCCGTTACAAGCTCGTTAAAAAATGAAGAAGATACCCTGAGCATTCTTCAACTGTTCTTCGATCTCGTTAAAAACAATAAGATGGTGTTGAGATTACTTTTTATTTTTCGTGCTCTAGTTAAAACATGAAAAGTGGTTTGAGCTTAGTTTATTGCTTTTTCATGCTCTGGATTCAAACATGAAGACAAAAATAATCAATTTGCTCTGGTTAAATTTTATTGATTTATGAAGACAAAAATAATCAATTTGCTGAAAAATTAGCTTACTTTTTAAATAAATCGAAACACCAATTTGGTTTGTGATATGTTTACGATTAAAAATTACATCTATATATAATAAATATATCCAATAAGTCATACCATTGGTCCGCAAGATATGGGGACATAGGTAAACCCGGTATGAGCTACACCCATTACGGCTAGCTATTTGTTTGTTCTTTTGAATTATATTTTATTATTTTTTAACCATTTTTCCTTTATTTTTTTTCTTAAACTGTATCTTAAATAAAAATTGTAATTAGAAGTAACATATTTTTTCCTTAATTAAGGATTTTATTAAAATTTGAAGATGGAAAAATCTTAGGTAAGATTCCTAAATGTTGGAAAAAAGATAATGTTATCGTAACTAAGAGAGATTGTAAACTATTTTTTTGCTGAGAGACATAAAATGATTAAAAAAAATTGATGTTATGATAACTAAGATAGATTGTTGATGATGATGATGATGATGATTAACATTCATTGAGACCAAGTTTGGTCTATCGACCTTAAGAAGGATATTACTTGGTTTACTTTAAAATCTTGATCTCATGCTCAAAAAGCTTTCCAAGCACACTATAGTTTTGGTAAGTTAGGCGACTATAAAGGTTTGTATTGTAGTAAATACTATGAAACTCAGATCTAATGTGGGTGTAAGCAATGCACTTTAAGAGAAAGTTATTTTAATCCTCAAAGCTCATAGAATCACATAGATGGAAAAATATTTTTGCCGATGGAGTAGCTGTGCTTAACAAAGAAACATCACAAAGGGGTTATCCACTGAGTTTCCCTGTACATTTCAAAATGATTATGTTCAAAATTTTTAAAGCCGGGGGTTGTATAAACCCTTACATACTGATTGCATAAGAAAAGACAGAAAAACATTTAAACAAAGCTAGAAAAAAGAAAACTAAGGATTGCCTCTTGGCTGTAAGACTGATTCCTCCTCCATTGGAAGCACGACTTCATCAGAGGCTGCATGGACTCGGCTGCTCTGATTCATGGAGATGAATTTCTGGAGGTCCTCTTGAATCCTGTCAACCTTTCCCAATAATTCACGAAGACTGCTCTCATTGTCGTCAATGTGTGAATCGTGATTGCTGATCTGAAGCGAGGTGTAACTGACTGTGTCCTCCATCTTTTTAACCACCTGAGCCATCTCTCTATTGTCCATTATGCTGATGGAAAGTAGCTCGAACAGACGCCTTAAATTCTTCTTAATGTCCACAAGCCCCGCATTTTCACCATGCTGGGCCATTTCGCCAGCTTCAGACAATAAAGAGATACAGGCAAACTGATTCTGAATATAAGGAACAGAATTGGAAAGGGCAAGAGAGCTATTAAAGCAGGCTCGAAGCACAAGAAGCTCCTTGAAAAACAGAATCATGTTGCTTCCACAAGCCAAGGTTCCCACGTCTCCCTCTTTCCAGCCTGTGCACCTGCAACCGATGACCAAGCTGTTTCCCCAACTGCTGAATAGAGAATCTGAACTCAAAGAAGTTGTTTGCGAAACTGAGAGGGAAATACACAAGCATGGGGAGAAGGCTGCAAGAGCCACCCTTTCTTTCATGACTGAACAAATAAGGGGAAGGACCTGCCACGGGAGACCTTGGATGCTCCCTTCTCCTATGCCTGTAATGATATGGAAAAGAAAACGTAGAGCATCGAAAGATCCAGGGTCGGGAAGGGATAAGGAGTGAAGAAACACATTGCTTCCGACAGAAGCCATAAGGGGAGCCGAATTGATGTCTAGAGTGTGCGAGAGGGAAGTGCTTAACTCCCCGAAGAGATATGCATTTAATACCAGAGAATTCGAGAGAGGAGGGTGCCCGTGAAGGAACCACGTGGCAATGGAAGAAGGAGAGGGAGGACAAAGTAATAAAGGATATAAGACAGCGAAGGAAAGGGCTCCAAAGGTCGAGAGGGAGAGATAAGGCATGGAAAATGGAAGAAGAAAGTAAGGGGGAAGAAAGATAAGGGGGGGGGCAACAAGGGAGGGAAAGGAGGGGTAAGGGGAGGCAGACGAGGAAGGGGAGAAGGATAAAGCGAGGAGACAAGGAAAGAAAATAGTGGAAGACTGACTTTTCTTTCCAAGGATTTGGGAATTATAGGGCCGGAAAGGGGGCTTCTAGCGCCATAAATTATGGGATAATTTTGAGAATAGGGCGATTTCCATCCTGACTATACTGTCCTTGTGAGAGAGAAAATCCCCCATTAGCTAGACTATCAGCAGCTGAATTATTGTGCCGGAGGATATGATAAGCTTCATAGCCGTTGGACATAAGAAGCTTAGCTTTTTCATAAAGACGCCGACATTTGACAGCTCCTGCCTTGTATCCATTGAGAATTTTGTACATGACATGCCTAGAATCCCCAATAATCAAGGCCTTACGAATTTTCTTCGCTTTGAGAATATAGAGGCTCTGAATAAGAGCCATCCACTCAGCTTCATTGTTGGATCTGATGCCGAGCCCCCAGGAAAAAGTATGTTCCACATGTCCTCCGAGATTCAGGAGAATCCCCCCCGCACCTGCCTCCCCAACCTTCCTCTTCTTCTTTATCAAGCATGTTGTGTAGATATATATGCTAATAAATAATGAATAATTACTAAAATGTATTGTACTTACATCGTAAGGAGTTTTTTTATTATCAAGGTCACCTCATGGATTCATCGTCTCTCGCATGAATTAAATCATGCCACATGCTGACCACACATCCCCATTGCATTCTTGTTTTCAGCAATAGTTTCACCATTTTTAGTTTTGTTGGTTGGGTTTCCTCCCCATCTCCATTCACAACAATTTCATCTCACGCTTTATTCCACACCTATGCTCTTACAACCCTACTCTGTTTACTCTCATGCCAGTTGTTAATCGAGGTTGTGGAGGTCGTTAGACATATTTTCATCCAACGACCCTTCCGTCCATATATTTTTTGATAACTACTCTTCTCCAAGTCGTTATTTCATCAAGGCATTCAACTTTGGGGTTTCCTTCCAATTATTTTGAGTCAAATGAAAGTCATTAGATAAGGCATTTTACAAGAAAGGTGAAGATTCTTCTTGTTATTTTTGTACACTACATTTTTTTCTTACATTGTTATAAGTTTTGTAAAAAATTTCCCTTTAAAAAAAAAATTGGTCTTACTATCTTCAATTTGTCTACTACTTGCTTGGCAAGTGCATTTCTACCTCAATAGTATATTTGTTAAGGTGAATTTAGGTATCATTTGTAAAAGGCTATTGGATTATGGGATGGCTTGTTTCTCTAGATTATTCTATAATATTTGTTGGGTAGGTCAGTTTTATTCAAGGGATTCCCCACTATAGGTCTTTTGTGTTGAAACAATCATCAAACCCCTAACATTTTTAGTTTTAAAGGCCACAAATTATTGAAAAGTTCATGAAAATCCAAACATTTTAGGTGGCAAAAGGGCCACAAATGACAATAATGTTGCTATGTTGGTTTTTAAATAATTTTAGTTACCTTTTATACTCAAGGGACTTTAGTCAATTTAGATATCCTAATTACTCCAGCTTGACTTTTTGCATGGTAAGAATTGGAGTTCTAGAGTTTCTGTGGAAGGAATTTCCCTTTAAAGGATTAGATTGGTCATACATCAATATAAAAGTGTTTGAACCATCTTGTTTACAATAATATACATGATATCAATTACAATATTAATGAAGGGCTAAAGGTCATAAGACTATCACCCCCCAAACATCTTTGTCCTCTTCAATTAGTATTAGAAATAAATTGCAGATTATGCATGACATGCCTAGTTATTATTGATTGAGTGTGATATACTTGAGGATGCAATGGGTTTTGTCTTATGTTTAATAGTGGAATTAGTCTGGTTAGCGTTTTCTAGCTGCAAGTTTATTTATACAATTCAATTTTAGATTGTATGCTTATTAGGTCCCTTGCCCAAGGGTAAATCTGCATTTCTCATTCTTGGAAGCTTGAATTTTATTTGTTTGTCTTTATGTGAATACATATTGTTGCTTCATTGGATTGCTAGGGAAGCATTAAAACCTAAACAAGAGTTAAGACCCATCATCACCTTGAAATATGTAGTATATGAGTAAGTTCTTTTCAAATAGCAAAGCAACAAAGTAGAGACCAATGCCATTGAAAATTTATGCAGGATGATCAATTAAAATGATTATCCAAAGGAATTCTCTCTCTACCTAACTAAAATGTCTAAGCAACCATGCTTGATCAACAAGTCTTTGTGGATAACAAGTCTTATATTTTTTCATTTATATTATGCTTTACTCAAAATATTATTACATTAGTTATCTTTTGATAAAAATTGACACCTCATTCAATCATTGGAACTGAATGTATTCACACCCACATGATTTTCCATGAAGACACGTGTTAAAACAACCCCATCTCCTCAAGCCTTTGCCATAAAAACTCTTCCATGTTGTTTTATGTAAAAATAACCACATATAATATGGTTTTGAAACTTAAAAAATGTAAGAAAAATTAAAATAGTTTATTTTCTAGGCCAAACATAAGTCAATTAGTAAGAACATGCATGCTTCATGTTATAAACCTACTATAAAAAATAATAGCATATGATAAGCCTATTCCGAAAAATGATACCAATACCCGACCCACAAGTGGAAAGAAAGGACTAGCCTTTGAATCGATCTTTCAATCCCCCAATTTAATATTTTGGTATGTCTTCTTTTCTTTAATTTTTTTTTACAGATATACGAACCACCCGAGTCTCCATTTCAACACTTGAAACATTTCAATAATTTTAGATAGGAATTCTTTCAACTTATTTCTATGGAAAGTATAAATTCCAGTTCAACAAAATTTTGATATTTATAATTTATAAGAATACATAAAACCGTGAAAGGAGACTATGTTTAGGTTTTTAATACCTATTTATTTTGATGAATAAACTTTTTCTTACCAATATCAGAAATGCAATATCTCTCTTGGGATGGGAGTCCAAAATTTTCCGTGTGGTCTTGTAGATGTTGGAAAGAACTTTCAACATAAGCACTTGGGGGGATTCTGGCATGTTGGCATTGTTCAGGTGCCCAAAAAAACCTAATTTTCTTCTTTATAATACAAATTTAATAAATCAAAGAAAGTATATTACTTTGACATCCAACATCATCTTCATGGACGAGGAACCATTTTGTCATCATTATATCATTCTTTTTCTTTCTACTAGCAACCCATTATCATACCTTTTTCCCTAATATTTGCATAATCACATCCATTTTAGTCAAAGAAGTACTTAGGTATATTTTATTTAAAATCGTCGTAATATGATGAATTCTAACATATGGTAGATATGGTGCTTATGTGTTTATAATATGAATATGTAGTGCTACACTTCAGTTGGACTTTGCAAGAAGAATGTCATGGAAGGGACGCTATGAAACAACTATGACACAAATAATCTTGTGGGGAAATTGATTCAACAGAATGAACAATTTCTATAGGACAATTTTTGTGGAATGGTGTACACTTGTAATAGGATAGTTGGTGGGAGACCATGGATAGTTTCTAAAAGGTAGTTGTTGTGCAACCTTGATCCAAGTTGTTGTAGAGCTAATGCTATGGAAGCAAGGAAGCTTATATTCCACTTGTCCTCACGATAAAAATTACAAGTTGTCCTCACTGATATTATGTTTGAATAACCCAAGATATTTCCAAAAGATTGAACACTTAGATAATTTTCTCACATAGACATATCACAAATCAACACACTGATAGCTTTATGTGGTTAAAACCACGAAAGAGAGAAATGATCCATGGCTTCAACCAAATATCTACTTGAGGCACTATTATTATCCAAAATAAATGAATATTACAAGGAATTTATCCTAATCAATAATCAAGCAAATGAACCTCCATGATCTTTAAATAGAGATCATGAACCAATTAGGTGTTAAGTTAAAGATCAATGGTTGTTAAGATTGAGGTGAGAATGAACCATCAAATCACTCTATGCCTTGAACATGTCGTGAATGTTGGATTACATATGTACAAATAAATGCTAATGCATACAAAAGAAACAAACTTTACCTAAAGATACTTTATAACAAGTTGATCTTAACAAATTCCTAAGTTTCTAAATATCCCAATATCCATCCTTAAGAACAACTTGGGATAGGATTGAAGGATTTACAGAAGTGACATTAAAGGAGAAGGTAGGAGGCATTAGAGCCTATCCCCACTTAATGATAAATTCTTGAACTTCTATCATAGATCAATGTTTAGAAAATTTCGCTTCTGTTATAGACTAACTTAATCATCTATAGGGAAAAATAGCACTTCAAGAAAGTGATCGTGATAAATATTTCTAATGAAGTTCATTGATGTTGAATTAGATCTTTCATGAGCTTTATGAAACTTTGATCGTCAGACCAAACGGTATCTAGATGTTGTTCCTACAATCCAAAATATGAAATGATTTTTCAAAGCCACAAGGCTTATTGACTTGCATTAATTATGGCTCAATGCAATGCTTCTGATGAAGAAGGAGAAAGGGCTTGTTGTTTCTTACAAGCCGAAGTGATAGATCCATAACTAAAACTGAAATCACAACCTGCAATAGACTTCCAATCATCAAGGTCGTCAACCTTATATGGATAAGTGAAACCAACCAACAAAGGAGTACCCCCTGAATTGTAATTAATCCCAAACTAGATTGGACTCCAAACATATCGCAATATCCTTTTTGTTGCTTTCCAATGGATTTCATGGGTTGTTTCCATATAGTAGGTAATGATACTAACAATAAAGTAAATATCAATATGGGTATGACTCAACTACAAGAGATTGCCAACAAGTTGACAATATATGGTGGCATCTACTTCGAGTGAAGTGCAAGTGGCAGAAAGTATGTGTCCATACTATAAGGGAGATGGGGTTGGTGTACAATCTTCCATGTGAATGTGACGAAGAAGGTCACAAGCATACTTATAATGAGAAAGAAAAAATTCTTTTTAGGTTGCAAGACTTGGAGGCTAAGAAAATAATGCAAATTTCCTATGTTTGACATTTGAAATTTCTTTTTAATACTATATTTCACATGGGTTAAAAGGTTATGGTCATTACTAGTAAGAATAAGGTCATAAACATGAAGAACTAGAATGATGATATGGCTTCCTACTTTCTTAGTATAAACATTGGGGTTAGAATGTCATCCAAAAAAACTAGTGTAAAGGAGAAACCTATCCATTTCGACATACACAGATCGATGAGCTTTCTTAAGGCGATATAGGGATATTTATTAAGGTAGCATACAATAATATAGTGATTATGAACATAGACTAGATGTTATTCCATGTAAATGTTTTCCTCCAAATCCTCATGCAAGAAGGAAGACTTGCCATTCATTTGATGGAACTCCCATTGATGCAAGGCAACAAGGGAAAAACTAAGGAGAATGGAGTTCATTTTGGCCATAGGGGAAAATGTTTCATTATAGTTATTTCCTTCAACTTTGAAAAATACTTTGGAAAATAACTTTTCCTTATGCCTTTCAACCCTTTCATTAGATACATAGTTCGATATACCCATTTACATATTTAAAGATTTCTTCCTTTCGAAAGAGGTACAATATATCAAGTATCATTCACCATTAAGGAACGATATTCTTCATCCATAGCTACATCCCAATCTAGATTTCCATAAGCTTTTGCAAATATCTATGGATTGTAATAATCCGAAATTTGATCCAAAAGAGAATTGGCTCCCTAGAGAAGAGAATGTGTTCGACATTGATTTCTGGGATTACTGACAATATCACTAGTTACTTCACATGTTATACGATCCCACTAAGGAAGTAGTTTTTCTAGTGCAACTGGAGGAAAATGACCATGCAAAGATGTATTTTAATCCTCATTATCATCATTAGAATCCAGAGAAGAAATATTGGAGTATCGGTACAACCTTCTCATGATGTAACCGCCACACCTCTGGGAATATAAAACAAGTGGACTAACCGCCACTCCTGGTGATAGTGCCTTGTGTTGGGTTTCAAATGTTCATCAACATCTGCAGGTTTTGGTGTAACGACAAACCTTACATGGTATTAGAGCGTTTATGAAGAGCCGCTTTCGTTTGTGATCAAGATCTAGAACCGGTGTTGTCGAAATTTTGAAAGGGTTTCTGTTTCTGGAGTTTTTGTGCATTTGTGGCCTGTGAGAGCTAATCCATTGTGTCCGAAGTGTCGTTTCCATTGAAAAATAGTTTTCGTTTCATCGAAAATTGTTTCTGTTTGTTCCAGAAACACCCATTTCAACAAATCTGAAGGTATAATGTTATAGTGATGGATTTGTTTTTGTTTTTTAAATCTCTCATGTTTTATCAGTTTTATTATTAGATCTTTATTGTTTTAGTCTCGGACTGTTTCCTTCCATGGCTATGTTTGCTCTTTGTCGTGCACCTTGCGCGATCGTGGTGAATCAGAAATAGAAATGGAAAGTTTTTTTTCTTGTCTTCTCGTCTACGTATACTCTTTGTTGTGCACCTTGTGCAATTACGACGAATCAGAAAGAACGAAAAAAGTTGAAAACGTAGACTTTCCGGGTAAGCTAACCAAGATCTAACCCCATAGTGTGGAAAAGTTTTTTTTGTTTTTGTTTTTTGTTTTTTTTGTGATTTGCAAGGAAAAAAAAGGCAAGCACGGAGAAAGAGAAAGGAGAATGAAAAAAAAAAAGCCCCATTTCTCTTTCCATTCTTTTACATACCTTTTAAACTTAGCTCACTTGGTCCAAAGTTGCTTTATTCCTCAATAGGTCTTGAATTCAAGTCTTATCAAGCTACTTTTTTAGTGCATGCAATTTCTATTTTTTCAAGTTACTTTATTGTAAAAGTGCATCTCACTTAAATAAAATATACTTTTTAGTGCATGCAATTTCTATTTTCAAGTTACTTTATTGTAAAAGTGCATCTCACTTAAATAAAATATATCTTTTAGTGCATGCAATTTTTATTTTCAAGTTACTTTATTGTAAAATGGCATCTCACTTAAATAAAATAAAATAAAAAGTGAGTCATTTAAGTCTTTTAATTTATTGCTGCACTATTTAAAATAACATTATTGTAAAAGTGAACATCACTTATTTTACAAAAGTGATTCACTTAAAAAACAGCTTTTTTGTAAGTGATTGTCAAAGGTTCATCTTGGGAAGAAGGGGGTTCTTTTTTTTAGTTGGTCAAGTTAATATCTGCCACGTCACTATTAGGGACATCTTCAACATTTTCTTTGATCAAGCATAACTTCATCATCCAGAATCAGTTTTCAGTGCCATTTTTTTAAACAGCCTAATGTTTTGAGTTCTTTGCATCAGACAGTTAGTTTCTGTTTTTTCAGCCGTTATTTTACAGTATGGCCGCCTCTTGTGATATTCTACTTACTAGTTCTAACTATTTCTCATGGAAATCTCGTATTGAAGATGTTCTATGAAGTAGAGAACTTTTCAGAATTACCCCAGGGAAAGAAACATAACTCATTGATGATGATAAGAAAATAAAATGGGCAAATAGATGTGATGAAGCTCATGGATTGATTGGGATGTCAAACTCTACTGATTTGCGATTCCACATATCTGGAATTGATGAACTTGATAAAGCTTGGGAAAAGTTGGAATCTGTGTTTGGTAAACACAATGAAATTCGAGGTCATCAACTTGAGAATGAGTTGATTTCTTTGAATCCAAGTGATTTTTCATGCATTCAAGATTACTTATCTAAGTATAAAACTCTTATACTCTTATGCGAAGAATGCAAGATTAATAAATAAGACAAACAATGTATTTATCATATTCTTTTCAAACTTGGGCTTGCATATTCTGTTTTTGTATCTACATTTTACTCCATGAAAGAATCCTTAAATGCAACTAGCTATCAAGAGCCTACTCTTGAATCCTTTTGTGATTCATTAATTAGAGAGCAAGATAAGCTCATGCATCTTGGAATAATTAACAATGCAGATATATCTGGGAAAGCTTTATTGTTTCAATAGAAAGAAAAGTCTAAGCCTCCCAAGAAATAGAATTTTCGCAACAATAAGCCAAACAAGGGTCCCAAACCCTCTCAGTCAGCTCCTTCTTTGAAAAATGGCAAATGATCCAAGCCAAAAGGAAAGAAGACTGAGCGTCATTGCAATTTTGTGGGAAAGATAATCATGATGAATCTAAGTGTTTTAAGAAGATGACAGCCTTGGAAGCAACAATGAAGAAGCACCATATCAGCCTAGATTCATCTTCAAAATCTACCTCTCATGGACATGCACTTTGTGCTTCTGGTTACTCTTATACTGCATCTTCTTCTTCTACTTCAAATGAATCGCTCACTGATTTTGGAGCATCTTATCATATGGCTAAGGATCAGGCCATCTTTTCTACTATGAATTAATGTAACACCAAACAAATATTTGTTGATGATGATAGTTCTCTAAGTGTTGTAGGATCTGGAACAGTTCCTGTAGAAAATGGTCATTTTAGTGATGTACTATGTGTTCCAAGAATTTCCTACGATTTGTTGTCAGTCTATCAAATCACTCATTCTGGTGAAGGTAAAACTGTAATGTTTACACCTCACCAAGTTGTAATCAAGGATTTTTAAAATCCTCAAAATGTCCTTATTACTAGAACTGTTGATGATATTACCAGGTTGTACAAATTTAACAACTTTGGGTCATCACGTTTTCCTTCAGTTTTTGTTGCTCATAGTGATAACTTGAGAAAACTTTGGCATGAGCAATTTAATTACTTAAATTATCACTCATTGCAACAACTATGTAAAGAAAATATGGTGATTGGTGTTCCGATGGCATCTTGAAAAGATGGTGTTTGTTCCGGTTGTGTACTCGAAAAACATCATCGGGACAGTTTTGACAAACGTGCCTCTTGGCACGCCTCGGTTCCCTTGGAGCTTGTGCATAGTGACTTGTGTGGTCCTCTTCCATCTGCTTCCTCTGCTTCCTTTTCTGGTTTCAAATATTTCTTAACTTTCATTGATGACTACTCCATACGCACTTGGGTTTACTTTCTAAAACTTAAGAGCAAAGTATTTAACATGTTCTTGGCCTACAAGGCCCTTGTTGAAAAACAATCTGGTCATCAAATTATTAATTTAAGATCTAATAATGGAAGCGAATATGTTAACAAAAAGTTCACTACTTTCTGCACTGAACAAGGAATCCAACAACAACACACTGCTCCATACACACCACAACAAAATGGTGTAGCTGAATGGAAGAACTACACTTTAAAAGAAATGGATAATTGTATGATCCAATCTAAGGGACTAAGTCTTCAATATTGGGCTGAGGCCATAAATTGTGCAAATTACATAGTCAATCGCACACCCACTAAAGTTTTACAAGGTATAACACCGGAAGAAGCATGGAGTAAAATTAAATTAGATGTAAGTCACTTCCGTGTGTTTGGTTGTCAAGCATGGGCTCACATTCCGGATGAAAAATGAAAAGCATTGCAACCTAAAAGTGAAAAGTGCATATTTGTTGGATATTATGAAGATGTAAGAGGTTATAGACTTCTTCAGCCACATTCTCATGATATAATTATTAGAAGATATGTTAAATTTGATGAAAATCTCTTGGCCTACGAGCCTAACTTGGCGGGTGTTCCATCTTTGGCCTACGAGCCTGCTTTAGCGAATGTGCCTTCTTCTCCTTCCAACTTCATTGACAGGTTTCCAAGTCCAGTTTCTGATGATGATAGTGAGGATGAAAATCCACCTCTGCCTGCTCATGTTCCTCTAGTTGCACCAGCACCAATGCTTCCTTGATGGGTCTGTTCAACATGTGAAGTAGCTAGTGATCTTGCTTGTGATCCTAGAGATCAACGTCGAACATGTTCTCAGTTTCAGGGAGCCTCTTCTCTTTTGGCTCAAGTTTCCGAGAATCATGACCCAGAAAATTTTGTAGAAGATTTAGGAAATCCAGATTGGGATACAACTATGGATGAAGAATATTGTTCCTTGGTGGCGAACAATACTTGGTATCTTGTTCCTCTTCCAAAAGGAAGAAAACTTATCAGATGTAAATGAATCTACAGAACTAAGTATGCATCAGATGGAAGTGTTGAAATACTTAAGGCAAGGTTAGTTACTAAAGGTTTTTCCCAAGTTGAAGGGATTGACTACAATGAAACCTTTTCCCCTGTCGCAAAAATGAACTCCATCCACCTTGTTCTTTCCCTTGCAGCCTTACATAACTGGGAAGTCCATCAAATGGATCTCAATTCTACCTTATTACATGGTGATTTATAGGAGGAAACTTACATGGAACAACCTCTTGGATATGTTCAGAATAACTCTAGCCTTGTCTGTCGCCTTAAGAAATCCTTATATGGCCTTAAGCAAGCTCCTAGAGCTTGGTATGCCAAAATGGATAGCTTTCTCCTTGACACTGGTTTTTCTAGATGTCAGTCTGACGCCAATGTCTTTACCAAGAAAATAGGAAACCATCTCATCATACTTGTTCTTTATGTTGATGATCTTATCCTTACTGGTAGTGACCCTAAACTTTTAACCCATGTGAAATCCAGTCTTAAGCAAAATTTTGAAATGTCAGACTTAGGACATTTGCATTATTTTCTTGGTCTCCAAGTTTTGCAAACCAAAGAAGGAATAATTCTTTCCTACTTTAAGTATGCTTGTGACCTTCTTCCTCGCTTTCACATGGAAGATTCTAAACTAGCCCCTTCTCCCTTCCAATCTGGAGTCAAACTTTCTCCCACTTGTACTTTCCCTAAAGTATATGCCACCTTGTATCGTTAGCTTGTTGGTAGTCTCTTATACTTGACTCATTCCTGTCTTGACCTTTCCTTTATTGTTGGTCGTGTTTCCTGTTATATGCAAAAACCTCATGAAAGTCACTGGAAAGCAGCAAAAAGAATACTTCAATATATTTGAGGTACAATTTAGTTTGGGATTCATTACAATACAGGAGGGAAACCTTTGTTGGTTGGTTTCATTGATTCAGATTGGGTCGGTGATCTTGATGATTGAAATTCCACTGCAGGTTATGTTTTCAGTCTTGGATCTAGACCTGTCACTTGGGCTTGTAAGAAACAACAAGCTCTTGCTCTTTATTTAGTAGAAGTAGAATATCGAGTCGTAGTTAATGCTAGTCAGAAAGCTTTATGGCTTCGATAGATCCTTTCAGAGTTTGGATTCGAGCAGCAGCAACCTACTCCACTTTGGTGCGATAGTCAAAGTGCCATCAAGCTTGCCAAAGATCCAGTTCTACATCAACGCAGCAAACACATTGAGCTACACATGCACTTCATTAGATCTCTTGTTCATGATCATGTTCTTGAAATGCTCTACTACCCTACAGATGATCAAGTTGCATAAATCTTCACCAAGTCTCTTACAGAAGCAAAGTTTTCTAAACTTCGATCTATGTTAGGAGTTCAAGAATGTGTCCTTAAGGGGGGATAGGCTCTAATGCATCCTTCCTTCTCCTAATAGTGTCACTTTTGTAAATCCTTCAATCCTATCCCAAGTTGTTCTTAAGGGGGGATGTTAGGATATTTAGACACTTAGGAGTTAGTTAAGATCAACTTGTGTAATATATCCATTAGGTAAAGTGTGTTTCTTTAGTATGCATTAGTATGCATTTGTAAATATTCTAATCCGACGGTCACGATATGTTCTAGACATATAGTGATTCGACGGTTCAACTTCTCTTAGATCATACCTACCATTGATCCGTGGCTTAACACCCAATTGGTCCATGATCTCTATTTAAAGAGCATGGAGGGTCTTTGGCTAGTTGATTGATTATGAGAAGCTCATTTGTAACTTTATTCTTTTGCATAATAAATTGCTCCACGTAGCTATTTGGCTGGGACCGTGGACCATTTCACTCTCGAGGGTTTTAACCACATGACAAACATCGTGTGTTGATTTGTGATCTGTTTGTGTGCAAAGGTCTCAGGTTCAATTCCCTCGAGCTACGCTGGAGGCGAGGTGTTGGAGTATCGGTACAACCTTCTCATGGTGTCACTGTCGCACCTCTGGGAATATAAAACAAGTGGACTAACCGCCACTCTTGACGATAGGGCCTTGTGTTGGGTTTCAAATGTTCATCAACATCTGCAGGTTTTGCTGTAATGACAAACCTTACAAGAAACACTATCAAGAATTTTCGGAGTACAACATGGCATAATCACCGAAGATGTCTTGCATGCCATAGATGGCACAAATGTCAAGTTAGGCTCGTAGGATGAGATATTTGAATGAAATTTAACATCTATTTTAAGAATTATTTCATGGGAGTGTCATTGAAGAAGTATATAACCTTTGAAATATTCAAAATATCCAACAAATATGTACTTTTCACTTTTAGGCTGAAGTGGTTTTTGTTTTTCATAAGGAATGTGAACTCATGCTCCACTACCAAACACATGGAAGTGGATGACATCTATTGTAATGTTGCTACATGCTTCTTCTGGTGTGATATATTTTAAATATTTGGTGGAAGTGTGATTAACTATGTTATTGTAATAATTAATGGCTTTATCTAAATATTGAATACTTAATCCCTTAGCTTGGAGCATACAATTAGCTATTTTTTTAATGTGCGATTCTTTATCTCAACAACACCATTTTGTTGTTGTTTATATGGAATAGTATGTAGCATTTGAGTTACATGTTCAGTGCAATAAGTAGTAAATTTGTTCTTTACATATTAGACTCCATTATATGTTCTTAAATTGTGTATTTGATTTCCACATTGTTTATCTACAAGGGCATTGTAGGGAAAAAGATTGCCAAAATATTCACTCTTAATTTATAAGAAGTAAACACAAGTGCATTTTGAGTAGTCATCAATGAAACTTAACAAATACTTGAATCCAGAGAAAGAAAGAGAAGTGGAACATAAAAATCACCATGAAAAAGATGCAAGAGAGTCAAATCATTCCAAGAGAAACATTTTTAAAAATTGTCCTGGTGATGTTTGCTAAGAATACACCTATGAAAAACACCATCTTTGTAAGATACAAGCAGAAGATTGGTCATAATTTCCTGATTACATAGTTGTTGCAACAAGCGATAGTCTAAATGATGAAATCGTTCATGCCAAAGTTTTCCCAATTCATCAGTGTGAGAAATAAAAAATGAGGGAAAAGGCGATGACCCAAAGTTGTTGAATTTTTACAACCTAGTAATATCATCAACAATTCCATTAGCTAGGACATGCTTAGTATCTTTGAAATCCTTGATTAAAAACTCCAGTGAGGTGTAAACGTTATATTATTACCTTCACCAGAACAAATTGACAACAAATTGCAAGAAATTTTTGGAGCACATAATACATCATTGAATTGTCCATCATCTTTCTAATTTATTCTAGATCTTACAACATTATGAGATCTATCATCACCTACAAATATTTATTTGGTTTTAAATCAATTCATAGCAGAAAATATGGATTTATCCTTAGCCATGTGATAATATTCCCTAGAATGAATGAGCCACTCATTGAAGAAGAGGAAGAAGATGCATTAAAGGAAAAATCAAAAGCACAAAGTGCATGTACTTGAATTGTAGAGTCAAAACATATTGAATCAAGGTTGATGGTGTGCTTCTTAATTGTTGCTTCCAAGGCTTCCATATTATTAAAACACTTAGATTCCACATGACCATCTTTCCTACAAAATTTGCAATGAATCTCAATTTTATTATATTTTGATTTGGCACCCTTGTCACACTTGCAAGGATGAGTAGCTAAGAGGCTTTGGGACCCTAGTTTTTCTTATTATTGTGAGGGTTCTTCTTGTGATTCTTGGTTTTATTCTTTTGTTGTGTCAAAAAGGCTTTGCTAGATGTATCATCCTTATTGATTAGTCCAATATGTAACAACTTATCTTGGTCTCCAATTATTAAATCATGACACGATTTAAGAGTGGGTTCTTTATATTTATTCCCCAAAGATTCTTTTAAGGAATAAAATGTAGATACAAAAATAGAATAGGTGGTACTAATCTTGGAAAGAATAATATAAATACATTGTTTGTCTTTATTAAGTATTTTGCACTCTTTAACTAAGGTTCTAATGGTTTTGTATTTAGAGAGATAATATTGAAAGAAAGAAATTTCAATTGGATTTTTAGGGAAATCAACTAATTTTCAAGATGTTGACCTCAAATCTCATTCTGTTTACCAAATACAATTTCTATTTTTTCACAAGATTTATCTGGTTCATTAATTCCTTTAAGGTGGAATCGTAACTCATTAGAAATTGACATCTTAATTGATCCACATTTTTAGCATCAATAGGTTCAATTTTTTTCCATAAGGTAATCTAGTAAAATCCCCTATATTGTAGGAGATAGTCCATATGATATTTCAATGAGAAGCAGTTGGTAATAGTGTTAACAGTCAAAAGTTTCTCTCTTTCCATGTCATGAGATTCGTCATCCGTATATGTCATCATGCCACCTCATCCCATCCATTTTACCTTGATAAAGAAATTAAAAAAGTTAAAAAAAAATCAAACCTTAAAAGAGCCACCCTAAATATAGGTTACATATGTTTCCCCAATTGAAGAAACCAAAGTCACACCATTTTCTTTGATACAAGTGACCTAAGTTGTATAGTTCCCATGATAAGTGTGACCTCACTCCAAGATTTATTTTTGGTTGTTTTTTCTTTGTTCATAATGAAAAAGAGGAAAGATATGAACAGACTTTGACATGGCCAAAATTAGGTGACAAATATGGCGCTCAAAAACCTAAACCTAAGTCCTTAACCTAGCCAATACAATTCCTATAAAAAGATTGTAGGTCCCTCATTCAAAGACAATTCTCTATATTTTCACTCAAGCCACCATTTTACCAAGATTATCTTTGAGCTAGGAGCTAGCCTATTTTTTCTTCCCTCTCATCTATTGGAGATATTCACCGTGAAGCGTGGTTAGAATATTGTGAGATCACAGGAGACCAATGGACCCTCCCTTGAACAACTATAGGAACCACTTCATTTTCACTATATTGGCTGATTCTTTCCTTTTGTACCATGTCATTTGAATATAAATGAAAAACGCTCTTTCATTCTTTACATAGTGTCTTTGCATGTGTCATGTTTACTGAAAAATTCATGCATATTGTTAGTCTACATATATGTCTGATTGTTTAGATTATAGTTTTGTTTTCATTATTTTTTCTTATACTTTGAATCTTTGTTGAGGTTGCAAAACCCCTTACCAGGTGTCTTTTGGCATTGGTGTGTGCTAAATCACACACAACAAATTTTGGCGACCATACTGAGGAGGATCTATAATCCTTCTTTGGTTGTGTCCTATCTGACTTTTCTTCACTTGTTTGAGTAATTTATTTCTTAGATTATCTCTATTTACTATCTGTTTTTTGTTAGTTGAATTTTTAGTATGTTCTTAGGCCCCAAAAATTCATAATTTGGTGAGCTGAAGGTTATTCTTCCATTTTTTGAACTATTGGTTCTAGGTGACACTTGTTTGGTTGCTCAAAATGTTTGGATCTGCACTTATATGGCCTAAACCAACAACCTAGGTCTCTTTTGTCTCTTCGATAACCCACCTATTTAAAAAAATTCTCAACAATTTTCAACTAGTTTTCCTCTTTGCTTTTCCCAATCAGTGTTGTTTTTTTATTCTCATACTATTCATAGTCCCCAACTTACTCTTTTCAATCTCTTTGTTTGTTGTAGAGCCCCTTTTGATCCTCCTTTTTGATTAAGTAGGTGAATAAAACTTCCTTTAATCTTAATATTGGCCTCTTTTCTTTTTGGACATGTTAACAATTGCATATTATTTTTATATCAGCAAGCTATTGATTACTGAGCATATTTGAAGATAATCTTTGAATTTTTTTAAAGTATTTCACTTTGCTAGATTAGAGCCTTCCTCTTGTCTTTACAAATTCTAATTGTTTAGTTCTCTTATTCTCTTGCATGCTTATATTAGTAAATAGATTTATCATAACCATTTATGTTTGAGATAGATCTATTTCAAGAAAAAAAATTTGGCTTAGTATTGAAGTTACTTTGTTTATCCCTTTCAAACATTCATGTTTCTTATTTAATTTTAGTTGTTACTTATACACATCATTTGTGCACATACTTTCACACCCTTGTTGGTATTAAGTTATTATTGAGAGGGGAGGTGAATAAGTAATTGTGCAGATATGTACAAATTTAACTTATGCATATTTTCATAGATTTAAAACTTTTTAGAATTCAAAGCAACAATCAAAACAACACACAAAAACTTGAGAACAAATGTATATATATAAATATATACGTGATTACATTAGTGGGAGATTACAGCCTCCAAACATGAGCACCCACTCATTTCAGGTGTTAACCTGATCCAAAGTACAATCTACGATTAGCTGGCACCAACATGCTGCAACTTCTATTAGTGTAAGAAACAACTCATGATCTTTAGGCACCAACCTAAACAAATTCCAATCCATTTGCATAAACTGTGGCTTGCAGATTAAAACTATGACTTGTGGAATAATTGTGCTCTCCTATTGTGGAAGTTACAACTTCCATTTGTTCTCTAGCACCCATTGGAAGGAGGCTACGAACCCTTGAATTTTATCTACACTCATATAAAGGATGTTGTTGCACCTCGATTGTATTTACCAACACCAACTGGAAAGAGGATGAAATCCCCTTCTCCTTGCCCCGTCCAACTTTCCTGAGATGAAATATGATTGTATAGAAATATTGCAAGTAGAGAAATGTCTTTTCTTCAACTTCTGCAATTGTTGCAACATTTTAATCCGCATCTGTGTATCTGCCTCAAACAACTGCCCAAAATATGATGTGCCAGAACAATTTCAATCGATGTCTTCTTGGTTGATCTACATTTTGCGTCTGAATAGAATTTCCATCTTAGTCATAATTGCTTCTCTGTGATCTGTGTCTTTATTGAGGACAAACTTCACACATGCGAACTATGGGTATCCTTTCTTCCAGTGAAATTATTCACTGTTCATTATGCATTGTATCTTTCTACATAAAGATAATAGCTATGATCAATGAGCCATTGATACCCCAAAAACTTACGAATCTTTTGCAATAGTTATTTCAGATCTTCATTTTCTAGAAGCTTGCTTCGCATCATCCATCTATTACTTATTTATAATATTCTTGACTCAAGCGATGTGTCCATTTGGTGACTTCCATTAACTTTAGATAACACCCCACCGGATTGCGTCTTTATCAAGTTAGGACTTGCATTAGCATGCCACTTTTCACAAATCATCTTTGTAATTTATGATGCACATATGCCAACACCCTTATGGGACTTTTGTAGACATTGGTTTGTTTCTTATGTTTCCTTACAAATATTTTGTACCACTTTCCAACTTCTTTGTGCTACCTTTAAACACAATTTTTTTCTCTTTATTCATAAGTCTCACAAATAATATTGCGCAATTCAAAATTCTTCTATGTTTATAAATGTGTATGCATCTGTCACCAATGTAATGGTGGTATAATTGATGTTATGTGACTTCCACATTCTTTCTTATGTATTTCTTCAAGCTGGTTGTAAGAGGAAGTATTTTAGCAATTGACTTCTGGTCCATATAATCTTTATTCCTTTGACAATTTGACTTCTTTGACATCTTTCATCCTTTGACATCAATAAAAACATGTATCCAACAATATCCCCCTTTGTCATTGATGTCAACACTTATGTGAATGAATTGAGTACTAATATCAAAATCCCCCTGAAGATGTGTGTATATCAATGCTTCCTTGTATCCTGAAGATGTGCGTCAAAGACGTTTTTTATTATCATGTTCGCACTTATGTATTCTGGTTTCATTACTCTATCATTACTCTCCCTATAATTGGGATCTTCCTATTTCTTCTTCATCTTCTTTCTTTCTTTCCTTCTTTCAAATCCCCCCCCCTTTGACATCAATGGAAAATGAATCTTTTACTTTGTTATCTTCCCCTCGATTTGTGCTCACTACTTCAAGTATGCCAGGTCATAAAAGCCTCTGTATCTATGTTATATGTAGTGAACTACCTTATTTTTCCTTATTCGTGTTTTCTACATCTAATTTAATACATCTTGCAAATGGTCTTGTCTTGATCTACGGATACGAGGTGTTTTTATTTCCTTCAATAATTTCACACATATTTCCAACCTTTTGTGTGCATGGAAAAAGCTGATGTCCCTGATATGCTGTCCACATGGTGTGTTCGTATTATATCTTTTACTCCAACATCATTCTTACAAATCACATTTTGTCCCACACATTAAATTTTAACTCAATGTGATCTGCCTTAGATTGTACAATGCATGAATTCTCCAACTTCGACGTCCCTTCAATTTATGTTCAAGCATGTAATGAGATTCTTCTCAATTCTATAAGTTGGAAGTATTTTCATTTTGTTCACCACCCTGTTTCATGCTCTGTTGAGCTTATATTGTCATTTGCATTTCGATTTTCCATTCTCTAGTTATCTTTCACCATCATGTCTTATCTCCAGCACTTGAATAATTCCCTTGACAACCTTCGCACAATGGTTCATATAAGAAGGCGGACTTTGGACGACTGTAGATGGACACATGTATTTGCAAGGACCAGGTAATTGAGTCAAATTTCTTGTCATGGTATCAATTGTCATGCTTTAATCAGACTACTTCAGAGACATTATCCAATTTGAGTAGGAGATTGAATATTCTAGAATAGCAGTAGTAGCAATAGACCTTTAATCTTCTAATTCATCTCGGGGTTGATCCCAATCCATCGAATTTGACACTAGATCGTGTTTCCTATTGTGGTCTCCTGAACCTGTAGAGACAAATTCAATGGAATTGGACTTGCATCTTTCACCTTTGTTTGCTAGCCGTGTTGAAGAATTTGATCTCGAGCTGCATCTATGTGTTGGGTATATATTATATTCTAAAAATATGTAACTTAATCCCAGTTAAGGGATTGGGGGCTTTTTCTAATATGGGTTAACGTATTAGGGTATTTGGATGTTGCGAAATACCTATAATTTGTATTGTGAGGATTTCATAATGTAATGAAGAGAAAATAGGAGGTGTGGCTCCAAGGTTTTCTGGTTTTCCCGGTTAAGGGTTTCTAGGGTAAATCTCTGTGTTTATGTGTGAATGATGTGTTGTGATCTCTATTTTGCTTAAAAGAATCTGTATGCTTTGCTTCTCTGCATAGGTTTAAAACTTACACTATGATCCATATTTTGTCATGTTTAGTTTTGTTGTGCTTCATTTTTTTATTAATGCCTGAATGTGGCTTGATGTAATGCAAGCTTTGAAGCTCCATAGTTTTGTAACCATATTTTGAATATAATACAAAAGATTCCCTATTTGTGCAATCATGGTGAAAAACTTGTACATTTATTTTCTTACAAATTTATGCATGGATAATTTCTTTTACAACAACACATCTCAAGCTATAAAGAAACAATTCTTCAAATAAATTCAGTGAACACCCACTTTATCAATCCTTGAGTGTTTTATTATACTTGTTTTTTACTCAAATATTTTGTGTAACCCTTTTGGATTAATGTGAGAAGCAATCACTTATCGTGTTTATTGCACAAATGTTGTTTTCATCTTTTGAATGCTCATAAGATGTCCTTATTTTCCATATATTATTGATAGACTGAGTGGCATTTTTGTTTTGTGCACTTTTGACATGAATAATACATCTCTTGGGTTGCCACTCTCTTCTTCATCTAAGGAGCTATTTTCTTCGATGTACAAGCTTTTGTTCTATTTATGGAATTTCTTCTTGTTCACATCTTTGTTATGTTGATGCATGCCTCTTCATTCTTGATATTTTCACTCCTCCTTGCTTTGGATTTCCTGATTTTCTTCATATGTGCACTTAGAAGTAAAATGTCCAATTATTACACACTTAAAACATTTAAAAGGCAATTTTTCTTTGAACTTACCTTGTCCTCTCTTCATTCTCCTCACGGATTTGGCCTCTTCTTCATCTAATAGATCAACTGTATTTCTTCATTCATTTCTATTGGATTTGATATTTCATGTTGCTTTGAATGCAAATACTTTTCTTGTTGCATTCTCTATTTCCATTCTGATTTCGTATTATGTGAGTATTCCATATAGTTCATCCTTGGTCAAGTCATCCAAATCACTTCTATCTTCTAGGATTGACACTTTTGGATTTAACCATGTGGGTAGAGTTCTCATGATATTTTGCACAACATAATTCTCTTTAATAGTAGCTCCAAGCCCTATTATGGAGTTCACTATCTCATCGACTGTCAAGAAGTATGAGGAAACATCTTCTTCCTCCTTCACTTTGAGAGTTTCAAACTATGTAGATAGTGTTTGCAGTTTAGCCTTCCCAACCTTGTCATCACCTTCATAGATACTTCATAATTTATCCTATTCTTCTTTTTGTTGTGGTGTGCTACATTACTTTGGCAAACTCAACATACGCTAACCCGCATGGAATGGTGTTCTTTGCTCGTGCATTCCATTCATATTGTTTTCTATTTTCTGGATCAACAGTCGCCATTATGGAGGTGGAAATCTCATCGTTCTGTTATGACTCATATGTAGCTTTCAAAAATTTAGACACATCCTCTACTAATTTCCAAACGTCTATACCAAGTGATTGCGGATAGACTTCCATTTTGATTTTCCAGAAGGTATACTTTGAACCATAAAATATTGGAGCCCTATTGGTGGAAAAAACTTCTTGCTTATCCATATTTGCACTAGATCACTCTTCCACATGTTATTTTATTTACTGAAGACACCTGCTTGAATACCAATTGTTGGTATTAAGTTACTACTAAGAGGGGGGAGGGTGAATTAGTAATTTTACAGATATGTACAAATTCAGCTTATGTAGATTTTTTTGCAGATTTAAAACTTTTCAAAATTCATAGCAACAAGCATAGCTATTGAGAGTACAACTTCGGGAGTCATTCCCATGAGACTTGTGTTGTATCAACTCTGGAATCTATGTCATATTAGGTTTAGATCTTCTCCATGGAACTTATGTCGTATTAAGTTCACTAACTTATGCTTTATTAAGTTAAAGCGCTTATGTTGTATTATGATAGGACCTTTCCCTATTCGAGAGAGATGCGTGTACTAGTATCTTATGTCATATTAAGATCATGAACTTATGTTGTAATAAGGTTAGATACTTGTCTCATATCAAGCCAAATGATTTTCATAGATGGTGCCCTATGAGATGGTTCTCCTTAACTAGAGATGGTTTTGTGTTGTATCAAGAACACGTGACTTATGTTTTATTAAGTCTCGATGATATACTATGTGATGTATGGTTAGTCATTGTCAATAGGTGGTACAAGTCTCCTTTAGGGATTATCTATCCATAGAGTGATTTACTTTAGTATGTGACTATATGATCTGGGGTAATACATATGATCATAGGTTTAGAACAATTCTTATGAGTATGATATGATATATATGATTAATTAATAAAACACATATGGACCATGCAAGATTAATTAATGATAAATGAGATGAGCACAGAGATAGAGAGAGAATTCGAATTTCCCATGCATGCCTCCAAGTGAACTCAAATTAAATAAGGCATCAATTCAATATTAGTTGTGATAAACAAGTTTCAGTTAATTAAGGAATCACTACTTAATTTATGCAAAGTGGTTGTTAAAGATGACACTGATAGAGAAGCACTAGTTCTGTTCAGTTACATTTATCTCTATCCAGTTACATTTAGTTCCACCGAATTACATTCAGTTATGTTAATTTACATTCAGTTCAGCTCAGTTACATTTAGTTACATTCAGTTCCATTTAGTTCAATCAATTAACAACTTAGTTAGAGGCAATTAAACTGAGTGAATTAATGGAGGGCGGATATCTTCAGTGTGGGAGATTATTATGAAGTGCCAACTTGGAACCAAGTCTGTGGGGGTGCATGGTTGAATATGAGACATTGTTCTAAGTGTTAACAAGTTAATGAAGCATGAAAACATTCACTACCTTCTTTGTATGATTGAATTTGGATTATTATTGAAGTGCTATGCACTTGGCAAGACCAGTACAGTGTTTCGTATGATATATACTCTCTTGTGCTCTCTTTTCGAGGAAATATTCTATTGTGTTTCAAACATTCTGTACCAATTATCAATCATACTCTAAGATTTTTTCTTGAGTTTTTTATCCTCTGGATCAGTGGAGGGCTTTCCTAGGGTACATCAAGTGTTCTATGGTTTGATTTATTTGTGTCTTTGGATTATTGATGAGATCTATCTGCACTATAATTGTGGATTAAAGTTTTAAATTTCAAGAATCTATGCACAAAAAATTGAGAACAAATGTATATATATAAATATATATGTGTAATTACATCAGTGGGAGATTATAGTATCTAAACATGAGCACCCACTCATTTAAGGTGATAAACTAATCCCAAGTACAGTCTGCTAGAACCAACCTATAACAAATTCCATCTGCATAAACACCAAATCATGATATTCAAAAACCAACCTAAACAAATATTAGTCTATCTATCAAAACTGCGACTTGTGGCTTCAAGCTCTAACCTATGAAAAAAATGTACTCTCTTGTTGTGGAAGTTACAACTTCCGTTTTTTCCCCAGCACCCACTGGAAGGAGGACACAACCCCCTAAATTTTATATTCACCCACGGAATGGACGTTGATGCACCTTGATTGTATTTACTAGCACCAATTGGAAGGAGGCTGCAACCCCCTGCTCCTTTCCCTATCCAACCTCCATGAGCTGAAATATGATTGTATAGAAATATTGCAAATAGAGAAATACCTTTTCTTCAAATTCTGCCACTACTGCAGCCTTCCGATCTATGTCTGTACATCTACGTCATATAGTTGCCCAAAATACAATGTGTGAGAAAAATTCTGATCCGCGTCCTTTCAACAGATCTATCTTTTGCGTATGAATAGAATGGCCAACTCAGTCACAGTTGCTTATCTATGATCCACGTCTTTACTGAGCAGGAACTTGACACATCCGAACTATGAGTTCCTTTATTCATTAGACTAAATTTAGGGCCTAAAATGGGCATTATAAGAAAACAATCCACCTCATACAAAAAATATCCATTGAATTCAAGAACCAATAGAATTTCAAGAAAAGAGTCAACCATAATGGTTGACTTGGCGTATTTGTCATTGAAAACACCACTTTTTTAATTTATATATTCAACTTATCTCCCTATGGTTTTACTCAAATTTCAATTGGGAGCACTCGTTGGATGTGGAATTGAATTCCAAATCAAACAAGTACCCACATCACATAATTTTGAGGGACCCCACCCCATGAAAAATGTGAAATACATTAAAAACGTGTTACTTTCAAATAACACGTTTCTAATGTATTTCACATTTTTTGTGGGGTGGTGTCCCTCAAAAGTATGCAGTGTGTGTACTTGTTTTATGGGAAATTTAATTATGCATCCAATGAGTGGTCCTTCTCGAAATTTGAGTAAAATTACAGGGAGATATATCGAAAATACGAAGGAAAAAGTAGTTTTTTCTGTCTTCCTTGAAATTCACAAATATTATTTTAACTTATGAGGCCCATTTTAGACATAAAATTTTCTCTAATTCTAGTGCACTTATTCAATGTTTATTAGCCAATGTGCCTCTGCTACATAAATATATTCTCTACAATTAACGATCCATTGATACCCCCAAAATTTCGAAGCTTGTCCAATAATTATTTTAGATCTTCATTTTCCACAAGCTTGCTTCACCTCATCCATATCTTGCTTATTTATAATATTCTTGACTCGAGATTTGTGTACACTTGGTGAAGTCCCTTAAATTTAGATAATGCCCCACTAGTTTGTGTCTTTAGCAAGTTTGTACATGCATCAGTGTGCCACGTTTCACAAATAATCTTTGTAATTTATGATGCACATATGCCAACACCCTTGTGGGACTTTTGTACACATCGGTTTGTTTCTTATGTTTCCTTACAAATATTTCATACCACTTACTAAATTCTTTGTGGGAGTTTTACATACAATTTTGTTTGTCTTTATTCATAAATCTCACAAATAGTATTTCGTAATTCAAAAATCTTCTATGTGTATAAATGTGTGCACATTTGCAAACAATGTCAGGGTGTTATAATTGTTGTTACATGAATTCCACATTCTTTCATATGTATTTCTTTAAGCTGGATGTGAGAGGAATTCTTTTATCATTTGACTTTTGATCCATATAATCTTTGTTCCTTTGTCCCTTTGACTCATTTGACATATTTGATCCTTTGACATCAATGACAACATGTATCCAATAACCCTAAATTAAAAATATCACAAGGTTCATGACACCAAGTGGATCCTAATATCAACCCTAATCTAGCACATATTAATCCTCACTTGTCAACCAAAAGAATATTGTAGCTAGGTTAGGACTTTGGGGATAGGAATCCAAATAATTTCCCCTAGTCCCTATACATTTGAAGCATAAACGTTAACCATTTAGGAAACTCAAATCCACTTGTACTTCCAAATATGGTTTAATCCAATATGTGGGTGGGCCTCTCCTTTCATGGGGGTAAGCATTAAGAATTGAACCAAATTTCTAGGTGGTGCACCATCTCCACTTGATATTGAAGATCATATAGATAATTTCATGTTGGCCCTAGGAAAATTTAGACAAAATTATGTTCAGAAAAATAAAGTTTCTGGTCACAAGACAAGCAGGGGTTGCGAAAGAAGGAGTTGTGATGGAAGGATCTGCAACGGGAGTTGTAGCGATGGAAAGAACCACAATAGAAGAAGAATAAAGTAGTAAAAAAGAAGAGTTCGACTAATTTTGGAAAGAGTTAGTTAGACTAAAATCTTGCTTTTAGTAATAAATCTTGATTGTATTTTGGGCCGATAGTGCCTATTTTTAGATATAACTGAATGCATTGAAATAGATAGAAATTATGTCAACTGAAAGTTTTGAGTCAATTGACGGTTGGATCAAGATTTGTAAAATATTATAAAATCACGAACCCAATCTATGTGTAGGTTGATCAAGGATAGACAGTTGAAGATAGGAATAGGTTTGATCCAGGCTGTGTGTGGATCACCGATTCAGAGAAGAAGAGAAGAAATATATAGGCCAAAACCAGAGATCTTGAGATGAGAGAAATATGTAGTAATTGTAAAGAATATCAAAAGAAGAGTTTGCAAGTTGAGTGCACAGACCAAAGGTGCTAACCTGTTTCTCATGCCGGATGAAGAGAACCTTTGTGGTTTTTCCTGGATGGGTTTCCATGTTACATCATGTCTTTGTTTGTTTAATGTGTTTTGTGTTGAATACATAATTGATATAGACACGCTTATTTGAATGTGTCACATACCCTTAAATGGTGAATGAACTTATATTTGTGCCGCATATTGAATATGTGTTGATGCTTCATGATTAAATGTTGTTATTTATGTCGATAAAGTAGTAGATAGTTATCTTAAATGAATAGATAAGAACAAAGGTTTAATTCCAATTTTGGTCGAGTGAATTGGTATTGTTGTAAGAAAGAAATCCCCAACATAACTACATAAACCTGGTTATGGCAGTTCCCAATAGATATTTCTTGTGAGACTTCATATACGTCATAAGTGTTGCCGACAGAGTCCTTCTCTATCATGCAGATATATTGGGATTTGTTGACGAACGAGGAGTTTGAATCTGGGTCAGCCGAAAGTAAGCTAACAAATGGTTTCATTTCCAAGATCGTGAATCATTCTGGAAGGGATATGTTTTGGCATCCGATGAAGGTGGAAATTCAAGATTGGGTCGATTATAAGGAACTACATATTGCACGAGGAGAAAGTGAAGGATCACGGTGGAATCCAACTGAGTGGTTGGAATTATACCTTTACATAAACATTCATGAAATTTTCTTTAGTGAATTTCCCATTATATTGCATGAGTGGTTGTTGAAGCTAGAAACATAGAAGAAAACTTTCCAAGGAGGAAAACCGACAGAGTGGAGCCCTGAGTTGATCCAATGGTTGAAAGGAACTAGTAATCCTATATCTAGAGTTGTTGATTAATGGGTCGATAGTATTTTGGGAGGATATATCATGAAAATTGCAGTTGACACGATAAAATCATATAGTGAAACAGAAAGAGAATTTTTCCAAGGACCGGGAGGGTGATATCTGTGTTAAGAACCCATGTCAACCCTCCTCTTTATTTTGTTAGTATATTTTATCAAATGCATATGCTTTGTAAGTCGTCCCATCAGTATGTTGTATTATCCCACATTCATGGGGAGTAAGTAATAGTTGTTAAGTTGTCTAGTTATTATGTTGCATTATCCCACATTCATGGGGAGTAAGTAATAGTTGTTAAGTTGTCTAGTTATTATGTTGCATTATCCCACATTCATGGGGGGTAATAGTTGTTTAGATTAGACTCAGTATATAAGTATGTGTTGAGGCTAATGAAAGCATCGAAGAGTTATTTTGTATTGAGCTTGCTCAAAGGAGGTTTCCCCCTCGAAGTGGCCCGCGATCAATAAAATATATTTTGTGCTCCAATATTTATGTTATATTGTGCATTTTGATTTTTCATTGTAGGATGTTCTCCACATCTGGTATCAGAGCACTTTCCTTGGCACAAGCGGGAAATTTTTTTTTTTTGGAAAAAAAAGGGGCAAAATTGGGCGGCGAATTTCACATCCATTTTTGAAACTTTTTGTGTAGATTCAAGAGAAGGAAGTTGCATATATGAATTCCTATTTACAAAATACGCAGTTTCAAAAAAAAAATCATCTCATTTGGAGTTCTAAAAGTAGAGATATTGTGGATTTAAAATCAGCAATATTTCAGAATTTCAATGACGACCATGGAAATTGCAGAGCGAAAATCTTTTGACAGGGTGCCCAGATTTCTATTCCGATTTCGTGGGTAGAAGCAGAGTGGTTCTTTCAATTCTAGAAACAGGGTATAATAGCGATTCTGAGCAATATAGATCTGGTTATGCTCATTTTAAAAGTTTTCGTCTCAAAACCCTAGCTCTAATTACGGGTTTTTGAGCATTGGGTGGAATTTTTGCCACATTTTTTCTGGCATTGTGATTATTGCAGTAATTTTTCTTCTTGCAGCAGTATTTTTCATTTGGATCAGGGAATAAACCCTATCCGCTTAACTGTGGGAAGTACTTGGGCATACCCTAAAACTCATTGTGAGAAGTACCACAGGAACCCTGAAGTGGCTGGCCATTGAGAGGACCTGCCAAGCGAAAAGGGAAACGACCCCCACTAGATTGACTAGATTCCCATATGTGAGGAAAACCAAAGAGCTGTTGTTTTTGGCCAAGCGGTTAATAGTTTTACTTGCACTGTGGAGTGAGGGGTACTACCCCAATACTCAATCCTGAGACAGCCTTGGTGGTCGAGTGACTACCTTTGAACCATTAGGAAGCTGAATATACCTGGGGTCCATATCTATTTACAGTTGATAACACGTAGAATTCTAGAATTTTCAAAGACCATTTACTCCAATTCAAGTTGATAAAGCACAGCTTTCTAGCACCACCACATATCATTTCTTCAAAAAAAAAAAAAAAACTTCAGCCATATATTCCTTGATTTAGCTCTGTTTCCCTTGAAAATTCACTGTAACCCCTATCATTCCATTCTACATATTTCATTCATTGAGGACCCTATCCCAAATCCACTTCCCGAAGCCCAAAATTCCAACTCTTTCTTTCACCCCACTTCTGAAATTCACACTTTTTGTTTCCTTGTCCCTCAGAAAGTGTCCACAACCTAGTAACCCACTCACGTTTTACGCAACTCAAAATTTTCCTTTTCTAAAACCCTCTCTATTTTTGTTTTCCCACCCATTTCCGATAAATAAATAAAAAAAACTTTCTTATGGTTATCCCCGCGCAGGAGAAAATAGACAAATGGAAGAATAACTTGTCACCCTCAAGACCAAACTCGAAGATCTGGATCAAAGATTTCTTGACCTCCATCTTCAGTATTCAGCCATGAGCAACCAGCAACAGCCCGAGTCTTCTGTAGGCACTGCGTTCTCTGCTTACAACAACTTTTGTGGGATGAAGATTGAATTCCCTTGCTTCAATGGCGACGATCCAAGTGGATGGATACACAAGGTAGAACAATACTTTAATATGCATAACACTTTTGATGTCACCAAAGTCCCACTTGCATCATTTCATTTGGAACGTGAAGCTCTTCAATGGTTCTATTGGTACATAAATGATCACGAAGAGCTGTAATGCCCCGGTTTTGACCCCGTTGCATTAGATGTATATATTGTAAATGATCATGGTGCGAAGCTAAAGGCCAAGGCCCCACCATTGATCAGTTATGCTATGATTTGGATTTAAATTTGTCACCGAAGGTGTATCGGGGCATGCGGCATATATATTAAGTTTTGTCATCATGTACACATGCATCTTTAATTAAAATGAACCCGAGCAGCTACAATTGCGGCAACTAAATTGAGACGAGGGCATGATTTTCACAAGGATAAGGGTGGGGAAATTGTCAAACCTTGGGCCAATGAGGGAAAATACCCATGTGTCTTCTTTCCTTACCTTACCCAACCACCTCCATTAAGAATTTCTGCTGGTAGCTGGGGGAATTTATGGCAATTATTTTTTTTGGGAGTGGGGTGGCAGGATTGTCAGTCCTAGCCTATGCGCACACTCCACCTGCAGACAGACTATCCTCTCCACGCCAGTGCTGAACCGCTCACGCCCTTCATTCATTTTTCGTTCTCATCACTCCTGTGGATACATTCATTCTCTCCATGACAGTGCTCGAACGCTGGTGCACTCCAATCCACTTCCTCTCCATTGTCTGTTCATCCACGCACAAGCTGGCAGCTGTTCGTCCTCACGCAGGGACCGTTGTCTGCTCATTATCTGCACGCACAGGTATTCTTCTATTTTGGGCTCACACAGCGAGCTGGGAGCTGTGCGTTTTCACCCACGGGTTCCCTGTGAAGGGCCATTTCTGTTTTTGGTCGCATGTATGTTTTTCCTTACCAAGTCGTGGCCTGTAAATATGTTGTCTCTACCCAGCTGTGAACTTGGTTTTTCTTTCCATCCTTGGACTGTGTAAGCTCCTTGGTGACTTCACTGTTCAGATCGGGTCGCTGATTTTCCCCACGTTGTTGGATGTGTTTGTCGTGGTCTTCTTTACATTTTGGAGACTGTTGTAAATTCGCTTGAGAGTCATTTTGGCCATGATAGGGCCAAGAATGACTCAGGAATTGGTTTCCCTGTCTTAAGCTGTATCAGTTGATTGATTGCATGTGTGCAATGGTCGGTCTTCGGACTATGTAGGGAGCAGGGATGGGGGCTTGGTTTGCTTGATAACCTCGTGATTGGAAACCACACAGACAGAGCTAGAGGGCTGGATTTCTTCTCCATAACCCCTGAAGAGCACTGGAAGGGAATGCAGGGCCTGAGGGACTGTGTAGCAGAGAAGGGACTGATTCCTTGTGTTGGGTGTGTGTGGGTGTCTTAGAAGCTAGGCTAGTTCTGGTGTAGGTGTTCTTGGCTCTGCAATGAGCTCACTAGCTTAGCATTTAGCCTTTCCCAACTCCTGGATGGCCTGATAAACCCAACTGTGTTGGCTTGGCTATGTTTTACATATCCTTGGCTATGTGGCAGCCTGCTAGTTCCCTTATTCCTTGGAGAATCATGCCCAGCTCGGGGGTGGCAGCGCTGCTGAGAGATTAAGGAGCACGCTGGCCTATGGTTGGGTGGAATGTTGCAGCGACGTAGCTGGTTGCAGAGCGAAGTTCCCATAAGATAAGTGATCTTGTCCATTTTTACTTCTACAACCATATTTTCTGTTAATGAATGTAATGAACATGTTGAATGCTTGTTTGAATGTATGATGTTTCCGCTGTGTCTGATAGATAATTGCATCTGTGCATGATAAATGTTCATATGTGCATGTTCAAGTTCAATGCACATGTTTAAGCATTATGTTTCAGCAATTTTATGAATCCACAAGTTCATGGGGCTCTTAGCCCAGATGGTTAAGGCCATGGGTCGCATCCTCTTCGTCGGTCGGAGGGATGGGGTCATGACAGTTAGTGGTATCAGAGCTCATGTTGTAGCATGGGCCTGCATGAGCCATGAAGGGTGCAGTGATAGAGGTAGTATTCCTTTCTTCCCAGCAGAATCAGACTGGAAAAATTCAAAAAATTCAAAATTTTTTCTAAGTGTTGAGCAATCGGGACACTAGCAAGAAAGACTTCCGCTGTAGCGGAAGAGCTAGTGGGAAAGACTTCCGCTGTAGTGGAAGAGCTAGCGGGAAAGACTTCCGATGTAGTGGAAGAATGCCCGACGGAGAACCATTGAGAATAAAATCACGAAAATTTCTAAGTGTTGGACGACCATCGGCGGAAAATAGTCGATCGAGCGTCCGCCGTTCCAGACGGCGAAACAACTACGCACCCGACGGAAAAGTCCTTCGATCGTCGACGCCGTCAAGAAGGTTTAAGGCTCGAAATCGTTGACTATCGGAGGAAGAAAGTGCTTGTGCGCCCACCGTTGCGGCATCCAAAAGCACTAAGTCTTCCGACAAGGAAGAGACTGCCGATTCTGATTGGGATATGCCACAACAAAGTGGGCTGCCGATCGGAGGAAGATCAAAGCTGAGGAGCCGTCATTTCGGAAGTCTAAGTCACTAAGTCTTTCGACGAGAAAGACCGCTGACGCTGAAAGTTTAAAATTTTTCTAAGTAAAGAGCGGGCATTGGAAGAAGTTCGTGTTTGGTGTGCCGCCATTATGGAAGCCAAAGGCACTAGTCTTCCGATGTAAAAAGTCTGCCGATACCAATCAGGTTGTGCCGCCGATCAGAAGGAGAAAGAAGACCATGTTCCGCCATTGCGGCTGCGGATGGAACTTCTTCGCCGACGTAAAGGAGAGAATGGATCCGATCCAGCGGTGAAGAAGAAGGCAAAAAGGAAAATTTTGAAAATTTTTCTAAGTTCCGGAATCATCGGCCATTGGCAAGGGTTAGCAGTTAGAGCTTCCGACAGCCGATGAGTTCATAATCCGCGGAACCCGTAGTGAGATTTCTACTTGCCGTTGCGGCTGTTTAGTGGATTACCCTGCCGATGAACAATGCACCTGACCACCAATGAGAAGGAAATTGGAAAATTTTGTTAAGTATAAGGTCGTTGGATGAAATTAGTGGACTGAACGTCTGCTATTGCGGCTGGTCAATGGACTATCTTCCCGAAGGTTAGTGGATCCGACAGCCGACAAACAGTGGAGGAAGCTAGTGGTTTGGATCACCGATGAACATCGGAAGTAGAAATTTGATCATGTACCGCTGTTTCGGAAGCCCAGACAACTATGGACCCGACACGCTGGAGAAAAATAGACGAACAGATCGTCGATGCATAGAGCTTAGCAGATCCGATAGCCGATGTACAGCGGAGGAATTTAGTTGTTCCAATTGCCAAAATGTCAGATCGATAGTGGAAATGAGAGCCAATTCTGCACAAGAAATTTGAGTTTTTCGTGGGATTTTTCCAACCGATTTTGACTGTTATTCATTGAGACTTTCAGCGGTTTTATAGTGAATTTCCAGGGCTGAAAAATGAGAAAGTAGCAGCGAAGATAGACATTCTTTGATGAAGAAAAATCTAGTGTTTGGGCAAACTTGTAATTTTATAATTTTCCAAGAGAAGGTAAGTAACGCTAGTTTATATCAATATTATGCATCTAACAGTTGTGTTACTAACACGTTTACAGAGTCATAGAGACCTTCAAGAACAGTATTCCAGGTGGTGCAGTTTGATAAGACAGAGGTGGTTCAGTTATGAGAACCCATGACGGGTATGATTCTCGGGATTCTCATGAGCGAGCAGAAGATGCCATGGGAGAAAATGTCCGTAATAGAAATGATGACATTGAGTCTAATGGAAGGAGATTCCAAGAGACACCATCAGATGTTGCAGCCACCATGAGAAGCTTGATTAAAGCCCAGGAAGAGCAGCATCAGTTGAATGCTTCTATGTTGTAGAGTTTGACAGACTTGCATAGAAAGATAGACTTTGGACGAGGTACAGCAATACCAGAAGGCAGTAAGAGTAGTACTAGGAGAAGGAGAAGGACTTCTAGTGGGTCATCTGATTCTGAAGAATCCAGCGGGGATTCAAGCTTTTCTTCTCATAAAAGAAATAGAAAGAGACACCATAGGGATCACTCTCGGGATGAATTTAAGAAAGCTAAACCTCCTACATTTGATGGTGAGTTAAAGACAGGACAAGAGGCTGAAGCTTGGCTTCTTAGGATAAAGAAGTACTTTCAAGTGCATGACTATTCAGGAAACATGAAGGAAAGAGTTGCCATATTCAATCTGAATGGAAGGGAATCCATTTGGTGGGAGCACTTCAAGTAAGTAGAGAGGATCAGTGAAAGGAGACTTAAGTGGAAACAGTTCAAGAAGTATTTCAAGTAGAAGTACCTCTCTGACAGGTATTATGATGACAATATTAAGGAGTTCCATGAGTTGATATTAGGACAGCAGACCATGGAAGAATATGCAAACAAGTTTTTAGAGCTGTTGAGGTATGTCCGGTACATAAGAGATGAAAAAGTGAAGGTCTAGCGTTTTCTGAATGGATTACCTCAGTCTTACAAAGATAGAATTGAGTTTTATGAACAAAGAACTCTTGAAGAAGCAATAAGGAAGGCTAAGTATTGCTATGAGCAAAGCAAAGGTAAGCCGGATTACCACAAGGCATGGAAGGACAAGAAGAACGAGAAGTTTCACCAAAGGAAGAAAGGTTTCAAACCTTCTAACTTTAGGAATCAGCAGAAGCAGCCGTCTCAAGCTGTGAGTAAGCCAGTTGGAGTGACAGGAGAAAATCCTAAGGATCCACATCAGAATAGAGGGCCACTTCAATGTTGGAAATGTGGAGGACCCCACATGTGCAGGAATTGTCCACTCGAGAATGAGAGTGCAAGACCAGCTTATAACGTTCAAGAAGTAGAAACAGTGGGTCAAGTAGCAAGGGCAGTTCCTAGGATCTATGCATCACTGGAGGACTGTCAAGCAGATCACCAGTCAGCTATGGTTGAAGTAGCAGGTAATATTGTTGAGCAATCTGTTTCTATTTTGATTGACCCCGGTTCTATGCACAGTTACATTACTCCTAGAGTAGTGGAGATTTGTGCTTTTAAGAAAGTAAAGCATAGGAAGTCTTGGTTAGTCCAGCTAGCCACTGGAACTAAGAGGAAGGTTAGTGAAGTGGTAGAGAAATTCCCATTGGTCATGAATGGATTGGTCACTTGTGTTGATCTGAATGTTCTACTGCTTGGTTCCTATGATGTTCTCATTGGAATGGATTGGTTAGAAGCTCACAGGGTGAAGCTTGATTGTTACAATAAGACTTTTGAATGCATGAATGAAGAAGGGAACCTAGTAGTTGTGAAAGGTATTCCAAAGGTAATTTCAGTGAGGCAGGTTTCAGCAATGTAGTTAAAGAAGTTCTGTAGGAAGGGTTGCCAGTTGTATGTAGCTCAGATTTTGGAGGAAACGAGAGATGAAACTACTGGGTTAGAGGACTATCAGGTGTTACAGGAATTCAGGGATGTGTTTCCTAATGAGATTCCAGGGCTTCCTCCAAAGCAGGACATTGATTTCACAATTGAACTTGTGGCAGGAGTAGCACCAGTGTCCAAGGAACCCTATAGGATGAGCACACCGAAGATGCTAGAATTGAAGATGCAACTGCAAGAGTTGTTGGAAAAAAAAGTATATCCGACCGAGTGTGTCTCCTTGGGGAGCACCAGTTCTATTTGTAAAGAAGAAAGATGGTACACTCAGGTTGTGTATTGATTACAAATAGTTGAACAAGGTTACTGTGAAGAATAAATATCCTTTGCCTAGGATTGATGACCTCTTTGATCAAATGAGGGGAGCAAAGGTATTTTCCAAGATTGACTTGAGGTCTGGATACCATCAGGTAAGGATCAAGGATGAAGACATTCATAAGACATCCTTCAGGACAAGGTATGGGCATTATGAGTTTGTAGTGGTACAATTTGGTCTCACAAATGCACCAGCTACATTCATGTGCCTTTTGAATAGTGTCTTCAGCAGGTATTTGGACAAGTTTGTTCTTGTTTTCCTTGATGACATTCTTGTTTATTCTAAGAATGAGGAAGAGCATGTAGAGCATTTGAGACTGACATTGCAATTGCTCAGGGAGCATCAACTGTATGCGAAACTAAGCAAGTGTGACTTCTATAGAGATAGAATTCAGTATTTGGGTCACATTATCTCAGAAGAGGGTGTATCTGTGGACCCTGAAAAGATTGAAGCCATTGTGAATTGGCCTACTCCAAGAAATGTGACAGATGTAAGATCTTTTATGGGACTTGCAGGATACTACAGGAGGTTCATTGAGGGATTCTCCAAAGTTGCACATGTCATCACTTCTTTGCAAAAGAAGGGGATGAAGTTCGAATGGACATCGAGGTGTGAAGAAAGTTTCTAGAGGTTGAAGAATCTTCTCACCAATGCACTCGTATTGAAGGTTGCAGATCCAGAAAAATATCTTGTGGTGTCTACCGATGCATGCGGACAAGGGCTTGGAGGAGTCCTTATGCAAGACAACCACATGATATGTTATGAGTAGAGAAAGTTGAAGGAACATGAGAAGAACTATGCCACTCATGATCTAGAGCTTGCAGCCATAGTACATGCCCTCAAGATGTGGAGGCATTACTTGATGGGTAGGATATTTGAGCTCAGGACAGATCATTGTGGTCTGAAGTATTTGTTTGATCAGCCCACTCTGAATGCTAGGCAAGCAAGATGGCTAGAGTTTTTGTGTGAATTTGATTTTGAAATCAAGCACATAAAGGGAAAAGAGAATAAGGTAGCTGATGCACTCGGCAGGAAGGTGTAGGAAATGCATGTGGCATCTCTTAGTATTTGCTAATCAGATTTGAGGCAGCAGATTGTTGATCATGTTGCTGGAGATGAATTGTATGAGCATGTCAAAGACAAGTTGCAACAGTAAGGTCTTGAGAAAAGGTATGAGGGATATAGATTGGAAGAAGATGGACCTATCACTTATAAAGGCATAATTTATATTCCGAATGTAGCAGATATGAGGAGAGTTGTTATGGATGAAATCCATCAAGCTCCATATTCTGGTCACCCAGGATATCAAAAGACAATTGCTACAGCTAGAAAGTAGTACTTTTGGCCAGGAATGAAAATGGATATGGATGAGTACATTTCAAGGTGTATGAAATGTCAACAGGTAAAGGTTGAGCATCAACATCCAACAGGTTTGTTGCAGCCTTTGCTAGTTCCAGAATGGAAATGGGAAGTTATTTCCATGGATTTTATTACAGGATTTCTAATGACTTGGAGACAACATGATTCTATCATGGTTGTGGTGGACAAGTTGATTAAGGTAGCACATTTTATACCGGTTAAGTCCATGCATCAGACTGATGACATTGCAAAGATCTTCATGAAGGAGATTTTCAAATTGCATGGATTGCCTAAGGCAATAGTCTCTAACAGGGATGTCAAGTTCACTTCCAAATTTTGGAAGGGGTTGTTTGCAGATTTGGGTACAAAGCTAAACTTCAGCATTGCATACCATCCTCAAACAGATGGTCAGATAGAGAGAGTTAATCAGGTGCTTGAAGATATGCTTCGCATGTACGTAATGGACAAACCAACCAAGTGGGAAGATTACTTGCACTTGGTAGAGTTCGCTTATAACAATGGACAGCAGGCATCCTTGGGGATGAGTCCGTATGAAGCTTTGTATGGAAGAAGGTGTAGGACACTAGTGACTTGGGATAATCTAGTGAACAGAGTTGTGATTGGACCGGAATTGCTCAAGGATATGGAGCAGGAGGTTGCAAAGATCAAGCAAAATCTGAAAGCAGCACAGGACAGACAGAAAAGCTATGCAGATAAGCATAGGGTGAATAGGGAGTTCAGTGTTGGGGATCATGTTTACCTCAGAGTGAGGGAAAGGAAGAGTTCCTTGAAGCTTGGAAGTTGTGCCAAGTTGTCACCAAGATATTGTGGGCCGTTTGAAGTGCTTGAAAGAATAGGGCCAGTTGCATATAGACTTGCATTGCCTGCTAGCACTAGAGCTCATAATGTTTTTCATGTTTCTTTGCTTAAGAGATATGTACATGATCCTAACCATGTGATAAATTGGGATGTGATTTAGGTGGAACCCGAGGGAGAGTTTCGAATCGAGCCAATGCGCATCCTCGATAGGAAAGTCACAATGCTCCGGAACCGGGCCATAGGACAGGTAAAGGTGCAATGGGAGCACTTCGGACCTGGAGAGGCTACATGGGAGCTGGAGGATGCCATGCGATTGGCGCATCCATTTTTGTTAAATTTTGCGGAACACTGAGGCGATTCCAGTGTAGAATTTTGTTCAATTTTGTAAGCACTGAGGACAGTGCTATTGAAGGGGGAGGGGAATGTAATGCCCCGGTTTTGACCCCGTTGCATTAGATGTATATGATGTATATATTGTAAATGATCATGGTACAGAGCTAGAGGCCAAGGACCCCCCATTGATCGGTTATGGTATGTTTTGGATTTAAATTTGTCACCGAAGGTGTATCAGGGCATGCAACATAGATATTAAGTTTTGTCATCATGTACACATGCATCTTTAATTAAAATGAACCCGACCAGCTATGATCGCGGCAACTAAATTGAGACGGGGGCATGATTTTCACAAGGATAAGGGTGGGGAAATTGTCAAACCTTGGGCCAATGAGGAAAAATACCCATGTGTCTTCTTTCCTTGCCTTACCCAACCACCTCCATTAAGAATTTCTGCTGGTAGCTGGGGGAAGTTATGGCAGTTATTGTTTTTGGGAGTGGGGTGGCAGGACTGTCAGTCCTAGCCTATGTGCACACTCCACCCGTGGACAGACTATCCTCTCCACGCCAGCGCTAAACCGCTCACGCCCTTCATTCATTTTTCGTTCTCATCACTCCTGCGGACACATCCATTCTCTCCATGACAGTGCTGGAACACTGGTGCACTCCAATCCGCGTCCTCTCCATTGTCTGTTCATCCATGCACAAGTTGGGAGCTGTTCATCCTCACACAGGGACCGTTTTCTGCTCATTATCCACACGCACAGGTATTCTTCTGTTTTGGGATCACACAGCGCGTTGGGAGCTATTTGTTTTCACCCACGGGTTCCCTGTGAAGGGCCATTCATGTTTTTGGTCGTGTGTATGTTTTTCCTTACCAAGTCGTGGCCTATACATATGTTGTCTCTACCCAGCTGTGAACTTGGTTTTTCTTTCCATCCTTGGACTGTGTAAGCTCCTTGGTGACTTCACTGTTTAGATCGGGTCGCTGATTTTCCCCACGTTGTTGGCTGTGTTTGTCATGGTCTTCTTTAAATTTTGGAGACTGTTGTAAATTCGCTTGAGAGTCATTTTGGCCACGATAGGGCCAAGAATGACTCAGGAATTGGCTTCCCTGTCTTAAGCTGTATCAGTTGATTGATTGCATGTGTGCAATAGTCGGTCTTTGCACTGTGTAGGGAGCAGGGATGGGGGCTTGGTTTGCTTGATAACCTGGTGATTGGAAACCACACAGATAGAGCTAGAGGGCTGGCTTTCTTCTCCACAACCCCTGAAGAGCACCGAAGGGAATGCAGGGCCTGGGGGACTGTGTAGCAGAGAAGGGACTGATTCCTTGTGTTGGGTGTGTGTGGGTGTCTTAGAAGCCAGGCTAGTTCTAGTGTAGGTGTTCTTGGCTCTGCAATGAGCTCACCAGCTTAACATTTAGCCTTTCCCAACTCCTGGATGGCCTGATAAACCCAACTGTGTTGGATTGGCTATGTTTTACGTATCCTTGGCTATGTGTCAGCCTGCTAGTTCCCGTATTCCTTGGAGAATCATGCCCATCTTGGGGGTGGCAGCGCTCCTGAGAGATTAAGGAGCACACTAGCCTATGGTTGGGTGGAACGTTGCAGCGACGTAGCTGGTTGCAGAGCGAAGTTCCCATAAGATAAGTGATCTTGTCCATTTTTACTTTTACAACCATATTTTCTGTTAATGAATGTAATGAACATGTTGAATGCTTGTTTGAATGTATGATGTTTCCACTGTGTCTGATAGATAATTGCATCTGTGCATGATAAATGTTCATATGTGCATGTTCAAGTTCAATGCACATGTTTAAGCATTTTGTTTCAGCAATTTTATGAATCCACAAGTTCATGGGGCTCTTAGCCCAGATGGTTAAGGCCATGGGTCGCGTCCTCTTCGCCGGTCGGAGGGATGGGGATGTGAAAAGAGCCCCAATGGAAAGATTTTTTCCAACTCCTTTTGCACCAATTTGTCCCTAGTGGTTTTGGTGAATTCATAGGAGCACTCACCAAAATTCGCTAGACTGGCACTGTGAGAGAGTATTAGATAGAATTTGAGAACTTAGTCAAGCACACAGAAGGATTTTTTGATGCATTATATAGGAGTTGTTTTATCAGTTGAATTAAGGATACAATCCGATCTGGCCTTACAATGTTCTGTCCCAACACAATGATGGAAATCCTAGGGTTGGATAAGTTGGTGGAGGACAAGATTAGGGCTCAATAACGCCCCAAATCCACTTTTGTTCCATTCAAAAATGTGGGTCCCCAAAGACATGCAATCCCTTTGACTCCTAGAACCACTCCTATCAAGCATTTGTCTGAAGCCGAGATGCGAGCACATAGGGAAAAATGACTTTGTTATAATTGTGATGATAAATTCACCCGGGGACATCAATGTACTGAACACAAGCCCTATTTCTTGGATGTGGCTTCTCCGCCTGCACTTGAAATTTGTGACGTTTCTCAAGATCCAGTAGACGATCAGTTTGACATTCCGCAGCCGCCTATTGACCCTCAGATTGCTAAACAAGTTGATTGTTTTGTCCATCCTTTCTCCAACTTTAAAGTCATGGTTGCCAATGGGAGCACCTTACCTTGCAAAGGAAAGTGTCTTAGTGTGTGTATCTCTATTGGAGATTATAACTTGCACTCTAACATGTTTTCCATACCCCTAGGAGGTTGTTTTATGATTTCGGGCACTCAATGGCTACGCACACTTGGACCCATCTTATGGGATTTTGCTGAATTGTGGATGCATTTTTTAGTCAATGGGAAAAAACACACATTCAATGGCTTACAACCAGGGTCTCTCAGCATCATCAGTTCACATTGCATGGAAATGATCCTTAAGAAGAATTCACATGGTGTCATCACTCAACTCCATTTCATTTAGAAGCAACCTTCGACAGTCTCAAATACTCCCTTGGATCTTTCATTTCGATGCACCCTTCAGATGCCTGATTTTTCCAAGCACTTCACTCTTGAGATTGATGCTTGCGACAATGGACTTGGTGTTTTCCTCTTTCAAGATAAACATACCATGGAATTCACTAGTAAATCCCTTCCTGGAAATAATTTATCCACCTCCACATATGAGAAGGAAATGATGAATATTTTGCACGGGGTACAGAAGTGGTGGCCATACCTCTTAGGGAATCCTTACTGCATCAAGACTAATCACCAGAGTCTAAAATATTTCCTGGAGCAACGGGTCTCATCCCCAACACAATAGAAATGGGTTAGAAAACTCAGGGGTTATGACTATGAGATCAATTACAAGAAGGCTAAGGACAATCTTGTGGTGGATACTCTTTCCCACACATTTGATGCCCCTGTCTCTCTTTCAACTATTGCTATGCCTATTCCAACTTGGTTACACGCTGTTCAGCAAGGATATGTCAATGACTCCTCATTATCTAAAATAATCCAACCATTGGCTAGTAACCCTTCTTTGGTACCACATTTCTCTTGGGATGGCTCTTCTCTGAGATACAAGGGTCGTCTAGTGCTTCCCCAGAGCACAGATATTAAACATGCAGTCTTTTATGAACTCCATGCTTCTCCATCGGCAGGGCACTCTAGGATCATGAAAACATATGAGAGGGCACGATGTCACTTCTTTTGGAAGGGAATGAAATGAGAAATTCAACATATGGTTTCCGAATGTGCTCCTTGTCAGTGCCACCAAGGTGAAACTACACTCCTTTCCGGTTTGCTTGAACCTTTTCCCATCCCTACAAGGATTTGGATATATATTTCGATGGATTTCATTCAAGGGCTCCCTAAATATGGAGGGAAGACCGTAATCTTGGTTGTGGTTGATCGGCTGTCCAAATATCATCATTTTTGTGCTCTCAGACCTCCATATACCACCTCCTCAATCGCACAAATTTTCATGGACAAGATATTCCTTCTTCATGGAATCCCTCAGACCGCAACGCACCTTTCATAAGTCATTTTCTCCTTACTGACACCAAACTGAATATGAGTTCAGTTTATCACCCACCAATAGATAGTCTGAATGAAGTCATCAAAAAATGTTGGGAAATGTATCTTCGTTGTTTCACCTCTGAAGAACAACATATGTGGGTAAAGTGGCTCCCTCTCGCTGAATGGTGGTACAATACTTCCTACCATACTGCATCTCAAATGACTCCATATGAAGCAATTTATGGTCACACAACTCCAGTAATCCTTCCATACACCCCTAGAAGTTCACCAGTTCAGGTCGTTGACATGGTTCTTTGAAACCTACATCAGATTCTTCACCTTCTGCAGGACAATCTTCACATGGCCAGAAGCCACATGAAACACCAAGTCAATCAGCACCGTTCTGAGCTCACTTTTCAAGTCGGTGACATGGTTTTCTTTGTCTGTAACCTTACAAGAAATCCTCCTTGAAACTCATTGGGATTCAAATGCTCGCTCCAAATATCTCTAGTCCATATACAGTTCTTCAGAAGATTGGGTCTGTTGCTTATAAATTGGCACTTCCTCAATCTTCTCGCATTCAACAAGTGATTGGCACAAACATCAGAGAAAAAATTGTTTTACCAAAACAGGATAATGAAGGATCCATCATTTCAGATCCGATGACCATCCTCAATAACTGCACTTGTCAGCTTCGCTCTCAGTCCATCACAGAGGTCTTAATTTAGTGGAACAACATGTAACCAAAGGATGCTACATGGGAACTGCTCCTTCAGATTCAACAACAATTTCCACATCTAAAGCTTTGAGGACAAAGCTTTTTTTTAAGAGGGAGGGGATGTTAAGAACCCATGTCAACCCTCCTCTTTATCTTGTTAGTATATTTTATCGAATGCATATGCTTTGTAAGTCGTCCCATTAGTATGTTGTATTATCCCACATTCATGGCGAGTAAGTAATAGTTGTTAAGTTGTCTAGTTATTATGTTGCATTATCCCACATTCATGGGGGGTAATAGTTGTTTAGATTAGACTTAGTATATAAGTATGTGTTGAGGCTAATGAAAGCATCGAAGAGTTATTTTTTATTGAGCTTGCTCAAAGGAGGTTGCCCCTCGAAGTGGCCCACGATCAATAAAATATCTTTTGTGCTCCAATATTTCTGTTATATCGTGCATTTTGATTGTTCATTGCAGGAGGTTCTCCACAATCTGAAATATTTAAATTTGTGGATTAAGATGTTGGTGTGTGAAAAATGTATTCTAAGAATAGAGTCCAATGGATAAAAAGATGTGTGCAGAGACCTCGGATATGTCACAAGAAATATTGTGAGTAGAATGGGTGGAGATAAATTGATATTTTTTCTGGTAATCCTAATATTGAACTACAAAGTGGATGCCTAAGGAGTGGATATATATTTAGGTTGACAAAGAGAAGAAGGACTGCGACAAGAGGAGGAATTTTCTATGCGGTCGGAGGAGAGGACTACAAATTGGCATCGCACCTTGATGGAGGATCTTGCGATGAACAAGAGGAGTACCAGCTGATATCCAAGGAAGCCAAAGAAGAAGAAGCACTAGATCCAGGTCAAGATTATGACATACCTGCGACCCCATACACATCACCCAAAGTAAGATTGAGAAACACATCACCTAGTAGTTTTGCTAATCTGACTAATAGTAATAGTGGATCTAGCAGTCAGTGAACTCCTACGAGAGGAATTTTAATTCAACGGTACCAAGATTAAATAGAATGGTTGGGAATGATATAAAGTTTCCAATATTTAATGGAAATGGGTTACAAGACCCTGAGCAACACTAGTTTCTATGTGAAGTTGTATGGACCGCGCGATAGGTCTAAGACAAATCCATAAAGAAATATCATATGGTAACGACCCTTAGAGATCATGCACTCGACTGGTACATGAAATAATCTATAGTTCCTACAGGAATAGCTAAGAAGACATTGGATCAGATACATACATGATTCAAAGATGAGTTTAAGAAACTGAAATTTGAGTCGTAGTACATTATGGAGTTGAAATAAATTAAAGAGTTACCTACAGATTCTGTTTGCGACTTCATCCAAAGATTCAAGATTTTGATGGCCAAAATAAGTTTTCAAATGTTGGACATACAATGCAAAGAATGTTTCATTGTGGTGATGTTGCCACGTATATGTGTCGCATTAATGCAACAAAAGATCGTATCTCAAAGTGAGGCTCTGGAACTGGCTATGAAATTAGAAGCCTCAATGATTGGAGAAACTGGTGCAGGAATGGTGCAAATCCAGTAGAAACTTTCCAACATTACACTGAAACTTTAGGATATCAAAAAAGGAAAGGAAGCAAAAGAAGAACACATGGGTTGTACTACTGACAGGTCGCGTGTCAAACGTGGGTTAACAATATAGCAAGTTGCATGTACAAGCACACGCATGTTGTACCACTGGAAAGTTTCATATCATACGTGGGTTGATAGTATAGACAGTCACATGTATCAAACCAGACACGTGACTGTTCAGTCTGCAAGTTGCGTATGGGTGGAAAAAATCTCAAAAAAGTTCAAAAACTGCCTTAGGGAGGCAGGGGAGGTGTTCTATCAAACTTATAAAGTGTTCCTAAGTGGCAAGAAGGACCTGAAACAATGCAAAAGACAGAAAGAAATAAAGAGAAAGCCCAAACAGACAAGGCTCTCCCCATTGGAGTCGCCAGTTTTGTTGTAAAGGAAAGTATCCTATGGCTAGGGTTTAAGAGGCCATCAACATACCGGGGTTGAAAGGTGGATGCAAATGGTTCTACAAGTAAGTACAAGCAAGATTAGAGATTAGAATGGTTCATACCTTAGACAAATGAAGGTTGATCCAAGTAGCCCTTCAATCCTCTTCTTACTCCTCTTGCTCCAAGAGACCTACAAAACGAATTATACCTTCCTCAAACCATTATGACCACATGAAATAATAATCTTATTAACATCATTATAAAGCAATGATAATCAAATACACATGAAATAATAATCTTATTAACATCATAATATGATCATAAACAGAAATCCAATCACACATTGAACAATGATTTGGGGAAGAAGAAGGACATCACATCTTTATTAATCCTAAAAACAAGTACAAGTATACCTTGTCTTCAAGTTCGGCACCTCACGAAACCTTGATCTGGTTTTGCTACTTCTCTTCTCCAAGGAACTTAGCCTCCAAGCTCTACAACACAAGTGGATGATTGCCAGGGCAAAGGTGTGGGCAAAGAGAGCTCCAAATCCTCTAGCATAACAATGCAAAGATTCAAGTCTCCTCTCATGGACCTCCCTACCTCTATTTATATGGTTAAGGAAGAGTTAGGGGCGAAGACAAAGTAGTTACAACTGAAGGAGTTAGTTGCATAACTACCCAAACTACCCGAAATTCAAAAGACGTGTTTTTTGACATTTTTAAGAGGCGTACGTGGGTTGCAGAAACAACAGTCGCGTACATGAGGAGGCATACGTGGGTTGCCAATACATAAAGACACGTATATAAGGCATACACGACTATTATATATAGCAACTCACATACGTATGCGGGTTTCCTTAAGGGAAAGTCGTGTACACATCAAAAACTCATTTTTAGGGTATTTCTAGGCATTTTCAGACTTTCATGTCTTCTGGAAAGTTTTATCTAACAGAAATATATTTCCAACAGTGCTGATTTGAGATCAAACAGAGTTACAGAACTTAAGATATGGGTCCTCCAAGTTATGTTTTGTTTTAGTGACTTTCAGTGACTTTTCATGAAGTATCATCATGGAAGTGTCGACATGCGACGAAAACATAGAAGAGTGGTCACAGGAAGAGATGTGTCATTTTGAGCTATAACAGATGCCCCCTGATGTATGAGGTTAGAAGGGAAGACGATAGCTGAAATACATTATAAATGAAACAGTTGAGTATGGAGAGAGCAGAGAATCCAAGATCCAAAGGATCGAACAAAGGTACCTGAAAGAGAGATAAATGTCAGAAAAAACTGATCTCTGGGACATACACGTCCATATACAAAACATCGCCATAAAGATACAGGCGGATCCAACATATGTATAACTGATGAAACTATCATGGTCGCTCAATATGCAAAAAGGCGCCATATCAAATCTAAAGGAGCCATGGCCACAAATGAACAAGTTGGATCCATGCTCAACAATAGATCATAGCCACAAAAATACAAGGTGGATCTATGTCTCAGCAAAATGTCATATAAAATATAACAAGGTCTTGCGCAACTCAGGCAATAGAAAAATGACGATGCTACTATCGGCCCAAGGTCTTCAATCCAAACCGCCCAAAAAAGGTACGAATCCTAACCATGCGAATAAAGGAGCTGAAGTCGAACATGGAGGAAACCATTTGATTACCGGTCAATAATGAGAACCGTTAACAAACGCGAGGGAAACCACCATTAATGAAAATGGTCCACAAGGTACGTAGTACATTCTAACAAGTGTGATTACAAGGACTCGAAGTCGAACACTTGAGGAATCCATCGAGTAGGAGACATTAAGGTATTTCCACTACCCAATAGCGAGGGAAATTTCCACTGATGACTATAAACCCCAAGGTACTGTCATAAACTCTAAATCTCATTCCCAGAGCAAGATGTGTTGCAGTCGATAGGAAGAGATCCGTTGGAAAGAAGGAATTAATGCATCCTTCATCATCAAACACGAGGTAAGTCAAAGACTAATTGGATCTGTAATTAATACTGAATTTCATGACAAGGACCACTGAAGGCATGATGTAATGAACTGATACCAGAGAATGGCCGACACAAAAGGTCAAGGCAACTGCAGAATGGAGGTCAAGGAAACTGCAGAATGGCCGACAAAGGATTAATCCTTGAATAGTGAGCATGACACAAAAGTGACTTAGGAAGCTTTTGACACAAAAGGACCAACGAAACAAATATATAATGTAGGAGACATTGACAGATTCCCCATATAATTGGAAAAGAAACCAACTAGAGGAGTAAGAAACTCTGAATCGGGATAAGGTCAAAATACTAGGACCCAACTGTTGATAGACTCAAAACCGGTGCTTTGTTCAAGGAAACAAGACTTTCTACCATGATATAAAAAACATGTGAATGAACTTCCCTTCCCCTCTTTCTTGTAAAGGTTTAATGAGTCCAAGAAAGCAAACTAGGGACCATCTTCATTTTTGGCAAGCTCGAAGAAAAGAAAGAAGAATGCTTGATAAAGCATTGATTTGTGGATTTTACGAGCCTGAACTAGTACATGCTTGACAGTGTTTTCATAGTTTAGAGAGTCTGAAAACTCCAAAGAAGACTCTAGGGGGCTGCTTTTTCGTACAATTTAGTCTCCTGAGGCTGAAAAAGTATAAAACAAACCACAGAAGAACTCGCTTAGCTTCCGAAGAAGTAAGGTGCACCTTTTTCATGTTTAGTCAGGAAGGTCTGAAAAAGGTTAAATTACCACCTACCCAACGCTCCTTCAAAAGCAACATATAGCCTGAGTTTTACGAGTGTGAAGGAAGGAAACATCACTCAGAAAGATCCATTTGATTACGAGAAATGGGGCTTACAACAATAAAATTGATGCTTTGTTCTTTAGGGTTTAACGATCATGACAAAGACATAAAGTACACTCATAATCTTTTTCATGTTTTGGTCCAGAGCACGAAAAAGAGAAAACTAAGCTCATACCAGGGGTTTCTTTTCCGTAAATTTAGTCCCTAAGGTCCGGAAAAGTGATAAACCTATGCCTGAGAATACTCTTCTCAATTCCGAAAGAAAAGAGAGTGTTCCTTTCTCGTATTATTCCACATGGTCCGAGAAAGAGATAACCTACCACCAATGTGGATTCCCATTCACATATTCTTAACGAGTCTGAATGGACAAGTTTACTCGGAGGTCAAGTCTATTTTGAGGAGTCAGACTTGGGCCTAAAGAAACTCAAAATCTTTCCTGTGAAGTTTTAATGAGTCTAAAAAACTCAACTCACGGCCTCCTTATTTTTTTTAATGAGCTCGAAGGAGAGCAGAAAGAATGCTCTAAATGCGAGGAGACGAGTGTCATAGACAGGAGAAACTAGTTCCAAGCGCAAGGAACAAACCTATGCATAATGCAAGGAATATGAGCAAGATAAAGACACTCGGGGAACGTCTCCTCAAGAAAAAGGGTGTCAAGTTGCAACGGCAAAATGATACAAGGATTAGAGATGATAAGAACAAAGATGAGGGCTTATACAACAAGCTAAAAGAATGGAAGCTGACATCAAGCTCAAAAGCACGAGTAGGATACATGCAAATGCATTTACAACTTGAACAACAAGACAAGGCCAGTAAACGGTTGTGAATCCAACTAAAAATCCCGTCTCCAAGAAACAACAACATCAAAATCATATTCAGAAGAAACGATCCGATGCAGGTCACTTTGGCAGAAACACATGTGACTTTGCTATCTTCTATAAAAGGTAAAGTCAAGGTAGAATCAACTGAAGAAGATTCTATAGAACCAAGGCTCAAGGGTTTATAATCAGTAATATCAACCTCAAAAGGAGAGAAAAAATCAACAAGGGATATAGAGTCTATAGGAACAAACTTAGTATCACGAGAGTTGAAAAATTCATAAGAAAAATCAAACTCGTTAGGATCACTGACTTGCTGTTCGAAGGGAGAGTCCAAAAACTCAACAAGACCAACATAAGATGACTAATCCATGGGAAAATCAGGCTTACTAAGAAAATCATGGTTAGACTTAGTCACAACTAAACCAACATCCAAAATAAGGTCAGACTGTATCAAAGACTCTAGGAAGACTTCATCCGAAGGAAGGAGATCATCCGAGATAGGACACATGTCTAAACTTTCAAATGGATTAACAGAGTGGAGAGAAAGCTCCATGGTATGTATAGGATGACTCAGCTGGTCAACTACTGGGACCAAGTCCCAAGAAGGTAAGCATGAAAACAGAGGCTGCTTCTTAGTAGAAATTGAACGCAAAGGACATGAGGCCACATAGCTCACTTGTGGCGGGGTAGTGTCTATAGAAACACTGGGAATCAATAAAGAAAAGACCTAGTCTCTAGTTCAATCAGGAGAAGGATCAAGAAAATATAACTGATCGATAGTGACAATTTCTTTGCCATGATTAAAGTACATCACACGAAAGAATGTTGACACCATAGCTTGCATGGCATAGACATAATCACGTCCAAGGAGCCTATTAAAGTCCAAGGGGTCTTCTATCACCATGAAGTCAACTAAGATGGTCTTCCCACCCAAAGTAACAAGTGTTTGACAAAGAGTTCCCCAGGCTATACTAGTTCTTCTATCAAATTCCAGTAACTGACTATATGTCAACACAAGGCTAGGAGATCCCATGCCTCGCCAAGCACGAGCAGACAAAATACTAACTGAGGCTCCTTCGTCAACAATACAACGAGCAATCATGTATGATTAAACTTTGACCTTTATCTGGAAAGGTGCATTGGAAGGAAGGCATGGCTCAACTAGGCTATCCCAATCAAAGGAAGCAATTTGAGAGCTTGGTGGGGGTTGATCCAAAACGAGCTCAGTGCCCCCTTGTTCAGTAAGTTCTGAACTGGCAGTGAAGAAAATGTGACTAGTAAACACTTCACTCTCCAAAGGAAGAGTGGGATTGATCGACAATGGAATCGATTCAACCGATTTGTGAAAGTCACTCTCTGAAGGGAGAGTGGGATTGAAAAAAGATGACATTGGTTCAATCACATTAGGATCACTCTCCAAAAGAAGAGTGGGATCGACCAAATCTGATATTGGTTCGACCACTTGATCAACCAAAGGTTGAGTAGGTTGTTGAGAAACTATAGGCTATTCAGGAGAAGGAAATTCTTGAGTCTTGGACCACACTCTTCGCACCTCTATGATAGCAGGGCATTGGTGAGTAAGATGATCTCCCTCACATAGCTTACAAGGGAACTTAAGTTTGCACTTCGAACAACCAATTTTCTCAATGGTGTCAACGTGACTAGTAGTGGATGAATGTTTGCTCTCAACATGACCTACAGAGGTTGAGATTTTCCCCCCAGCATGAACACCAAAGGCCGGGTGACTGGGTCCAACCTGACTAAGAGAGGTTGGTTGTTGAAAAGATTCATAATGTTCAAAAATGGGATGACCATGAAACCAAACTCTTCGCACCTCTGCGATAGAAGGGCATTTATAAGTAAGGTGGTCTCCCTCACAAAGCTTACAAGGAAACTTGGGCTTGTGTTTTGAATGGGTAGTCTTTACAACAGTGTCAACATGAATCGCAGTGGCTGACGGATTGTCTTTAGCATGAACCACAGAGGCTGAGAGACTACCCCCAGCATGAACTACAGAGGCTGAGAGACTGGGTCCAACATGACTTGTAGAGGTTGGATGAGCACCACCAGCATGAACAACAGAGGCTGACTGGTTAGGATCAACATGCTTTGCAGCAGTTGAGTGTGTGCCCCTAGCATGAACCACAGAGGTTGGGTGGATGGATCCAACATGACTTACAGAGGTTAGATGGGGAGGTTCAACTTAAACAGCAGAGGTTGAATGGGTGCCCTCAACATGAACTACAAAGGCTGAGTGACTGGATCAAACGTGACCTTGAAAGGTTGGAAGGATCCCACCAGCATGATCAACAGAGGTTGGATGGTGAAGATCAACTTGACTTGCAAAGGTTGAGTGCTTAGATCCAACATGACCTACAGAGGTTGGATAGGTGCCCCCAGCATGAACTATAGAGGCTGAGTGGTGAGGTTCAACTTGACCTGCAGAGGTTGAATGGGTGCCCCCTTGCTTATGTGCCTTCTTCCTATTCCTCCTTCTTTTACTCCTTTTAGACTGTCGGTTACTAGTATCAGTACTTTCACTGCATGAGGTAGAAGGAGGAGGAGAATCAACTGCAGGTGAAGGGGAAGTAGTGTTTTGATGCCTTTGATATAAGGAGCTTACTTGAGAAGCATCAGGAGCATTCAAGACGGTTGGAGTGGAAAACAACCACACCGGTAGCCCTAGGGTGAATCCAGGTAGATTCAGGGTGGCCATCAAAGGAACACCAACATTCCCTGTGAGAGGAATAGTACAAGGAGTTCCCAGCATGGGGATCTCTTGGTTGGTATTCAAAGGGGTGTTAGCCATAGTTTCAAACCAGGAGACAAAGTCTCAGGTTGATAGGAAACGAAAATTACAAAGCACACACCTAAAGTCACACTAAGTACAAACAAACCACACAGCACTCACTAAAAATTCCTAAAGCCAAACAGACAAACAGGTATAAGATATTCTTTCCAGAAGAAATCTGATAGACAGTTGCTTGGCATCCCTATAGATGTTCTTAGGCACAAGTGGAGGAATCACCCACCGCCCTCCCACACTTTCTACCGGGGTTACCTTCCAAGCTCGTCTAAGGTCAACTAGAAATACACACCAGTGTACCTATGTATGAACCCTAGATGTCAAAGAGACTAAAGGCTACCTTAACTATATTGACGGTCTGGGGGGACAGTCGTAAGAATGGTTCATACGCATGGGCAGGGTAGCAAAGCTTGAAACCCTGTCTAAGACAGAATCCCCAGATGCGCAAAAACCTTGGTCTACGCTTTGCTAAGGAATCAGAGGGTTATCTCCTCAGTCCAAGTCTCCACACTGCCTCATGCTTAACTCCCGTTTGAGAGGAGCTTCCCAGATACAACAATGTAGAAAAGGTTTTACCTAGTGATTAGCCAACTATGTCTGAAATTTAAACACTTGTGGGGAGTTTAAACTCCCTAATCCACAAGTCTAGCTTGAGCTAGTTGCTGTATGACCCTGTAAAATAAAACTTACTAATAATTTTTAAATTATATCGTTTATTTTAAGGGTTGTTTTTTAGTTAGAGGGTAAATGGCGTGAAACTTATGTGGTATTTTGACCCAAAGTTGAAACAAAATGACTAAGCAAAGAGAAATGAAATGCAAAAAGAAAAAACTATTCTCTTCTTTTTTTTTCAAATAGAAATTTGAAAACCACAAAAGAACAAATTATTTTTATATTTTTTCAAAAACAATGATATGCCATGCAATCTAGACTAAAAACCTAATCTACATGCATATAAAGCAAACATGTGTTTTTGTCTTTTTCTTTTATAAATGCAAAAGAAAAACAGCCTATCAACTAATGCAAGCAAGTAATGTAAGCAAAGCAAATAGACAACTACTCTACACTCCACAAACAAACCCTAGGTTTCCCTAAAGTCGGTTATCAACCTCTCTTGAAAGGAAGGCTCACAAAGGTAAACAAGCAAACAACTTTGGAATGAAGAGACTAAGCAAAAAGACTGATGTAAACAAAGGTTAAGAAGTCCCAAGTATCAATCTAAACCTACAAACAGAGGTTGCTAGTACCTTGTCCAACAAGGTCAAGCCAAAGAAGGAGGTGGGGAGGGGAAGCAACAAAAACAAGTATACGTTCTTTTTATTTTTCTTTTAAAAATGCAAAAGAAAACTACCTACAAACAAAAGTATGTAGATAACAACAACGAAGCAAAAGGAACTCTGCTATACAATCACCAAACAAACTCTAGAATGACCTAAAATCAGTATAAACCCTACTTGGAAGGAAGGCTTGCATAAAAGACAAGTCAACTATTTTGGCATGGTGAAGTTAACCGACTAAAGAAGAAGGAGACCAACACCAACAAGATTCTGAACTCAGACAAAGATCATTAACATAGGATGACTAGAAACATAAGCCAAAAAAATTATGCTAAGCAAAGGAGGTGGGGGAAAAGAGCAAAGAGAAAACCCTAATGCTATAAAAGGATTACCACATAGATAAATAACAACCAAAAGGGATGACACTAAATCCCTGGAGTCATGCACCTGCAGAGGACACCAAAATACCTACCAAACAACCCACAATAGTAGAAAGAACCACAAAAATGAGGAAAAACACTATTTTAGGGGCACACGCGGCTTGTACTACTGACAGGTCGCGTGTCATACATGGTTTGACAGTACAGCAAGTCTCATGTACAAGCACATGCGGGTTGTACCACTGAAAATTCGCGTATCATACGCTGGTTGACAGTATAGACAGTCGCGTGTATCAAACTAGACACGCGACTGTTCAGTATGCAAGTTGCGTATGGGTGGAAAAAATCTCAAAAAAGGTCAAAAAATACGTTAGGAAGGTAGGAGAGGTGTTCTATCAGACTTATAAAGTGTTCCTAAGTGGCAAGAAGGACCTGAAACAATGCAAAAGACTGAAAGAAATAAAGAGAAACCCTGAACAGACAAGGCTCTCCCTAGTGGAGTCGCCAGTTCTGTTGTAAAGGAAAGTATCCTAGGGCTAGGGTTTAAGAGGCCATCAACATATTGGTGTTGAAAGGTGGATGCAAATGGTTCTGCAAGTAAATACAAGCAAGATCAGAGATTAGAATGGTTCATACCTAAGCCAAATGAAGGTTGATCCAAGCAGCCCTTCAATCCTCTTCTTGCTCCTCTTGCTCCAAGAGACCTGCAAAATGAATTATACCTTCCTCAAACCATTATGACCACATATAAAGAAATGATAATCAAATACACATGAAATAATAATTTGATTAACATCATAATATGATCATAAACAGAAATCCAATCACACATTGAACAATGATTTGGGGAAGAAGAAGGACATAACATCTTTATTAATCTTGAAAACAAGTACAAGTATACCTTCTCTTCAATTTCGGCACCTCACGAAACCTTGATCTGGTTCTGCTGCTTCTCTTCTCCAAGGAACTCAGCCTCCAAGCTCTGCAACACAAGTGGATGATCGCCAGGGCAAAGGTGTGGGCAAAGAGAGCTCCAAATCCTCCAGCATAACAATGTAAATATTCAAGTCTCCTTTCATGGACCTCCCTACCTCTATTTATATGCTTAAGAAAGAGTTAGGGGCGAAGACAAAGTAGTTACAACTGAAGGAGTCAGTTGCATAACTACCCAAACTACCCGAAATTCAAAAGACATGTTTTTTGACATTTTTAAGAGGCGTACATGGGTTGCAGAAACAACAGTCGCGTACACGAGGAGGCATATGCAGGTTTCCAATACATAAATTCGTGTATATAAGGCGTACGCAACTATTATATATAGAAACTCGCGTACGTACACGGGTTTCCTTAAGGGAAAGTCATGTACACATCAAAAACTCAATTTTAGGGTATTTCTGGGCATTTTCAGACTTTGTTGTCTTCTAGAAAGTTTTAGATAATAGAAATATATTTCCAACGGTGTAGAGATGAGGTCAAACGGAGTTATAGAACTCAAGATATGGGTCCTCCAATTTAGGTGTTTTTTTAGTGACTTTCAGTGACTTTTCATGAAGTGTCTTCATGGAAGTGTTGACATGCGACGAAAACATAAAAAAGTGGTCACAGGAAGAGATGTGTCATTTTGAGCTATAACACCATTGAATCTCGATGCAAAGTCTATTAAGAAGAGACCATACCGACTGAACCCAAGTTCCAAAGAAAAAGTTAAGATATAGTTAGATCGAATTCTAGAGTGTAGGTATCATAGAACCTCTCAAAGAATCTGAGTGGATCAATCTGATGGTAGTAGAAGATAAGAGGGCAATTGGTTAAGTGCGTATTTATGTCTACGTAAGGAAATTGAATTGTGCTTACCTGCAAAACCCATTTGAAGCTCTGTTTATAGATGAGATATTAGAGAGTGTAGAGGGTAAATAAGGTTATTCATTTACTAATGGCTTCTTTGGATACCATCAAATCATAATCGAGAAGAAAGATCGACACAAGACCACACTTGCGACGGAGTCAGGGTGTTTCCAGTATATGGTCATTCCCTTTGGACTCAAGAATTCTCCTGTTATTTTTTCGATGATAGTAGTGGCTAGTTTCAAGGATTTTATTCATAAGTTTCTTGAGGTCTATTTTGATGACTAGACTGTATTTGGGATCATAAAAGATCATATTGAGAGCCTCAGAATGATGTTGGAACAATGTCAACAATATCAAATTTCTTTGAATCTAAAGAAATTTATTTTTGTGCCCTATATGGAATTCTATTGGGTCACATGGTTTATTGCGATGGAATTTTGGTTGATCCTACCAAAATTGTGATCATCGTCGACCTACCACCACCCACAATAGTAAAATAGATGTGAATTAGTCTAGGACATAAAAGGTACTATTGGAAGTTTTTCAAAGTATATGCAGAGGTGAAAACTCCCATGGAGAAATTGATACAGAATGATGATAAGTTTCAGTGGATGAAACAATGCCAAGGGAGTTTGGATATCCTAAAGAATAAGATGGTTACAACACCCATCCAAGTTTTTCCAGACTAGAAGAAAGAGTTTCATGTACATGCCGATGCGTTGTCTGTCACACTTGACATTGTAATTGTGCAACTAGGATATGGGGCTATTAGTCATCCTATTTCCTTTGCTAGCTGAACATTGTCAATAGTGGAGAAGAATTACACCACGACCGAAAGACAAGTCTTAGTTATGGTGTATATGCTTCAAAAAATTTGACACTATCTCCTGGGTGGAAATTTCAAGATGTTGACAAACCATTCAATGTTGAATTACCTGGTAAATAAGGCATTGTTGGTGGAATGATTTGTTAATGGATTCTCCTCTTCCAGAAATTTGATTTTGAGATGATTGTTAAACCTCGTCGACTGAATTCAAGGCCCAACCATCTGCCGAGAATATAAAGTGGAGAAGAACCTAGTAATCTTGACGATAGTCTTCCATATACACAATTATTTGCGATCAATATGTTTGATGACCATTACAAATATATTATACAAAATTTGAGTACGGGATATGCACCATCCGAATTCACTACAACACAGAAAACACAATTAGTTGTGAGAGATACAATTTTCCAGTTGATAACTAGACAAGTATACAAAATGGGACCAGATGAAATTCTTTGTCACTGTGTTTTGGAGCACGAGTGACCAATGATGTTGAATGATGAACATGATGGTATCATAGGATTCCATTATGTAGGAAAATATACAATGCGGAATATCTTAAAAGAAGGATTGTGCTAGCTTAGTTTACATCCATGTGCTCGAGAATATATTCACAATTGCGATATCTTCCAGAGAACTGGAAAGTCATCATGATAAGATGAAATTTCGCTAGTACCTTAGATAACTTTGGAAGCATTCGACAAATGGGATGTTGATTTTTTTGGACTTGTTAATCCACCATGAAAGAGAATAGATGCACGATACATTATCAATGTGACATATTACTTAATTAGGTAGGTTGAAGCAGTATCAGTCAAGGATTGTACTATTATGACTACTACAAAATTTATGTTCGAAAATGTTATAACTATGTTTGGAAGCCCGAATGTTTTGATAAGTGACCAGGAAACACATTTTGTCAATTAGTTGATTGACAAATTAATGGAATATTTCCAGATCCAACACAGGAAGATGACACCATATCACCCACAAGTGAATGATGTTGTCAAGGAGTTCAACAAGATCCCGAAGAACATATTAACAAATATTTGCAATATTCAAAGAGATGATTGGGACCATAAGGTATCCGTGGTACTATGGGATAACACACAACCTATAAGAAGTTGACAAACTCCATTTCAACTCATTTATGGACAAGAGGTTGTCATGCCGATGGAATATATTGTACCCAGTTTGAGGATAGTTGTGATTACTTAAATGACTGATGTTGACGTTGTCGAAGAAAGATTGTTGTAGCTTGTAAAATTAGAAGAAGACATGTTTGTCACATGGTATCATCAGAATGTTTAGAAGGTGTGACATAAAGCTTGGCATGAATGACATTTCAATAATAAGCAATTTCGGGTTGGATATCTTGTTCTTCTATATGAAAACAAGTTTCTAAAGCATCTTGGAAAGCTTGGGACACATTAGATGGGACTGTACATTGTTATCCAGATCACTAAAGGAGGAGCAGTACAATTGAAGAAGTTAGATGGAGCACCTTTCAAAATATTGGTGAATGTAATTTGGATAAATACTTACTAGGGTAACCACAATATCATCGACTGAGAGTTCAAAAATAGTTCAAAAAAAATTGGGAAATGTGAAAAGAGAAAGAAAAAGACAAAACGTAATAGAGTTATGAGTATTGTTTATGAATGTTACCTTTGGAAAAAAATATGAGTGTTCTTGTTTCAAATTTATCCGTCTTATGTCACATACTATCTGTCTGTCGAGGAAAAAGAAAATTTGATGCATATTGTTTGTATTTCGCAAGGAAGGAAATGTGTGATAGGATCTAGGAATTTTGGTCGCAAATGACAGTTAGATAGCAGTTAATTTGAGTACACAAGATATTTCAGAGGAATTCTTTTTTTTCACTTCCATAATTAATATACAATAAATACCATTGAAATGATAGGAAAAGTGACAGTTTGATTGGCGTTTTCCTTGTAATGATTAGAAATATTGCTCCATGTGATGGAAATCCCTTCCACCTTTCCATTTATTACTCAATCATGTGAAGGAATGACTTATTGAACATGTGAATGTATTTCATCTTTATTTTGACGTTTCATTCATTTCCATTGCGTCTAACTGAGTACACTAATCTATTTTTTTGCAATTGCAAGAGATGAGGTGATTTTTCACCACGGGGACTTTACTTGTTGGCCAATATCCTATCACGTTAGTTCATATTGTGGGTTTTAAAATTATAAAAAATAGAACAAATATATTGCAGGTATTGGGGGGATGAGGGGTTTAAGGTGGGGGTGGGTAGGGTGGTTTATAAGGATTGAGGTATAAAAAGGGGTGGGGAGGAGGTTTTAAGTATTGGGAGGGGGGTTCAACAAAAAGAGTTTGGGTCAATATCTCTCGAAATTAATGGTATTATTTAATATCCCACGATCACACGTGCTATGTGAGAGGTTCACTAAGTGAAGTCCCCATGTTTTTCACAGAGTATGGTCATTTCCATTCCCAGTGTGTGCACCGTTCAAGAATCAGGTGTTGATACTCCTTCACCTATGCCCATTATGGAATACACTACACGATTTGTTCCATCATCACCTACAGCCGCATAAGAAGCTGCATAATCACTAGTGATTCCTCTAGTTACTTTACGACTAGACCCACCTGGCATGTCAAAAAGGAAATGATATGGTAGCCGTAAGAAGGAAACAAGACCACCACCATCTGATGAAGAAGTAGGATCTGCATCCATGCTACTAGACTATGTCCCACCTAGACCCACCAATGCACCTAAGGTCAGACTTGGAAAAAATGAAAAGTACTAATTCGTAGCACCAACCATACTGAAAGGAGTTCTGGTAATAACAAAAATAATTCCAAATTTGCAGAATATGGGATTTGTCGACCACGACTTGCACACATTTATGGATTTGGAAATGAATAGATACATTAATACTATCTGAGAGACAGAATATTTCCTTTTCCAAGTAGTTCCAATGGAGTGGGAAAGAGGATTGGACAGAGCTAGATTATTGTCGTTGATGCACATGAGACATTTTGGTCACACAGTAGAACTGAATGCTTGTGTTAAGAATTTTCTTGCATCATTCCATGGTAGATGTATATGGCTCTACCGGAATATTTAAGTGGATTTCAATATGATAGCAACAACCACCAGGTTTCCCCTTGCAGTCGTCGACCTAACACCATTTTTCACTAAAAAAGAACAGGACACTGCATTGAAAAATAAGCTGAAAGAGAAGCACGACTTGGTAAGATACACGAGAGGATTTTCTAACACCTCCATCAATGATCCTATTTTCCAGTTCACATCTAAGGTTCTATATAGAAATTTGCTGCGGAAGATGTGACCGAACTGGTGCACCATAGGGACAATTCCTATGGCACAGTTGTGTGTAGCAGAACTCCAACTCAACTGGTGGCACTATCTATTAAATGAGTTGTTAGCATATGTAGAAGAGGTACAAGAAAAAGGTATCCCGTTTCATTATTATTGGATACTAATTTTTATTTCTTTTGTCTCATGGGCATAACCAACAAACTACCAAGGGGTAGATGTTCCCATCCTATGCTGAGGCGCTCGATACCAGAATATCTGGTTCGACAAGGAGATACCTAAGTCATTGAAATATAATAATGTAGAATTATTTTTACGTGGTGAGGCCCTTTGACAATTTTTTACGAAGTAGGCAGGTGCACCATGGAGCCTATTAAGCAGTTTCCTAACATTATTATATTTTCGGTCATGGACCATCATATTGTTTTGGAACCTCGACAAAATCCACAAAATAAATGTTTGGTGATGTAGTTTCAACTATTTGGTGCTGAATTTGATGCCATCGTTGAATATTGGATGGAATAATAGAGAGTTCCTATCATATATGATCAGCTACTTGCAAAATAAGGTTCACGAAAGAATGATCCATCGAAAAAGAAGAGTGGAGGATAGGGAGAAGATCCACCACCAGAAGAGAATCCACAAAATTCTCCCATTAATACATATCATGACTCAATTATGACCCCAACAGATCCAATAGTGGGGAATAAGAGAAAGCAATCAGAGAAGTCTGTGCAATGTCACAAGAAGAGGAAGGATGAAAAATCATATAGAATTTTTAGCCTTACCGATGATGATTATACACTTCTGATAGACGCAATGGGAGAAGTCGCCATAGAAAGCTACAAAACGATAGATGATAATTAGACATAATTAACAAGTATCATCAATTATTTACTATAGGCACTCTACAATGTAGTAAAATAAGTCAGAGTGGCAATCGACTAAAGGCCACAATTTCATGAGTCGTAGGACCTAGCTAGCTCATCTAAAGAGAATCCTAGTGATGCATCAACACCGTCCCTACCAATAAGGGTCTAGTAGTGGGTCAAGCAATTGAATTAGGAACCCCAAAGATGAATACCATGGTCAAATATCTAGGCCATGTCACCATGGATTTTCTGCGTTGTCGATGTACGAAGTACATACCATTCATAATGTTGCATTCATAGAAATGAGGAATAGAGAATGTGCGTTGGTTAATCAGGTAAAGTATTCACACAAATATGTCAATAATATGAACAAAAAATTCCAAGAAATAGAGAAAAAGTATAAGACCTGGAAGGAGGAAAGGCACTGGCTCGACACACCGTGTTACACTGGCTTGCAGAAATTTTACCGATGAAGGAATCATGTAAGAGAACCTCCGCAAGAGGGTCACGAAGTTTGAATTACAAGTAAAATCTAGTACACTTCCAAAGGTATTGGAAGAAAGAATAAATGCAGCAACTGAGGCTACGACGAGGATACAAGAAACATAGGCACTTTGTGCTAAGGCGGTAGAGCAAGTTTTTCAGTCATGGGAAGCTTTGATTGATGATGAAGAGCTAGAACAAATAACAAAAAAACTGCGTACCACCAAGGCAGAGTTTATCCAATTGAAAAATGAAGTAAAGAAGTTGTCAATAACAGAGAAAATGGCCAAGGATCTTGACATGAATAAACTACAACAGGAGGTCGCAAAATTGTGAACACAACAACAAAAGAGAACTTACAGGATCAGAGATTTAAAAGGAGAGGAAATTTTTTTTACAGTGATCATTTAACTTGTATCTGAAAAAAGTGCGACAAGGTTTGGGGTCAATGAGACTTACAACTTCATAACACCTTAGTTCCAAACTTATGGAAAACTTGAAGAATAAAGAAGCGAAAGTGTGATAGGAGACTTAACAAGTAGTGAAAATATTTCAATATTTTCAAAGCAAGTTCGCAATCACGAAAGTTTTAGACTAATGTGGCTCGAGACAAGCTACAAGTGAGTGTTGTTGGGGGCATGTTGGCCCTAAGAAACATTAGACATAATTCTACCATAATTATGTTTGGGAAAATAAATATTCTGATCGAAAGGCAAGGAGGATTTGCAACAAAAGGAGTTCCGACGGGAGAAATTGTGACGGAAAGAACCGCGATAGAAGAAGAATAAAGCAGTAAAAGAGAAGAGTTCGACTAATTTTGAAAAGAGTTAGTTAGACTAAAAGATATATTTTAGTAATAAATATTTATTGTATTTTTGGCTGATAGTGCCTATTTTTATATATAACTGAATGTATTGAAATATAAAGATAGCTCTTCAAATAACAGTTGTAAGTCAGCTGACGATTGGATCAGTATTTGTAAAATATTATAAAAGCATGAACCCAAGATGTGTGCAGGTTAATCAAGGATATCTAGTCGAAGAGAATAATAAGATTGATCTAGGATGTGTGTGGATCAATGATTCAGAGAAGAAGAGAAGGAATGCATAGGCCAAAACCAGATAGCATGATATGAGAGAAATATGTACAAATTTTAAAGAATATCAAAAGAAGAGTCTGCAAGCTAACATATTTCTCATTCCAGATGAAGAGCATGTTTTTTGTTTTTCCTGGATGGGTTTCCATGCTACATCTTGTCTCTATGTATTTAATGTGTGTTTTGTGTCGAATGCATAATTGATAGATATGAGCTTACTTGAATGTGTTGCATATCCTTAAGTGGTGAATGAACTTATATTTGTGTCACATATTGAAGATGTGTTAATGTTTCATGATTAAAAGTTGTTAATTATGTCAATGGATCAGTAGATAGTTATCTTGAAGGAATAGATAAGAACAAAGGTTTAATTCAAGTTTCGGCCAAGTGAATTGGTCTTTTATGTAAGGAAGAAATCCCTAATATAACTGTAAAAACCTGGTTCTGGCAGTTTCCAATAGATATCTTGGGTTAGACTTCATCTCCTTTGCAGGTGTTTCCGATGGAGTCCTACTTTGTTGGGCTGATATATTGGGATTTTTTGACGAATGAGGAATCTAAAATTGGTTCGACAGAAAGTACGCCAACATTTCCTTTGGGATGAAAATACAAGAAACTCATATGACACATCTATGAACGAGGTAGTTTGGTAGCCTTTGTATTTAGGTATCTTACCAATAGGTGGTCCCCTTTAGTGGGGGAATTACTATAATAGATAAATTCAGCTAAGAACCCAACTCTATTACTAGTCTTTTATATATTCAATCACTTGTATCAGATAGGATTGATGTCCCTATTTCTTGTTTGGTGATTGGAAGAATCGACTCAAATTTATACTTCTTTTGATTGGTGGGTGTTTTTAAATGTACAACATCAGGAGTCATTCTCCATGAGACTTGTGCTGTATAAAGTCTGGAACTTATGTTGTATTAAGTTCAACAACCTCTTCATGAGTCTTGTGTTGTATAAAGTACGAAACCTATGTTGTATTAAGTTCATCAACTTAATGTGTATTAAGTTAAGCGCTTGTGTTGTATCAAGATAGAATGTTGAGGGTATGAGAAATGCCTATACTCTGATCTTATTTTGTATCAAGCTCAAGAACTTATGTTGTATTAAGTTCGGGAGTCTTGTGTTGTATCAAGACTGAAAACTTGTGTTGTATCAAGTATGGACTTGTGTCATATCAATTAAAATGATTATCATAGATGGTACCCTATGAGATGGTTCTCCTTAACTGGAGATGGTATTGTGTTGTATTAAGACTAGTCTTGTATCAATACCATAAGAATTGTGGTGTATCAAGTCATGGGTATCTACTATGTGATGTATGGATAGTCATGGTATTCAGGTGCTGTAAGTCTCTTTAGGGATTAACTACCCCTAGAGTGATTTACTTTAGCATATGACTATATGAACTAGGGTAATAAATATGGTAATATGTTGGGAAACAATCCTTCTGAGTATGATATGATAACGATGATTAATTAATTAAACACTCATGGACCATGAAGAATTAATTAATGATAAATGAGATGAGCATAGAGATAGAGTAAAAATTGAATTTCCTGTTTCAGACCTCTAGTGAAATCAAATTCCAAATACATTAGCTAAGTCTAAGTTGTGGAAAACAAGTTTAAGTTAATTAAGGAATATACTCCTTGATTTATGCAAAGTGGTTGTCAAATATGACACTGATGGTGAAGCACTAAATACATTTAGTTAAACACTTGACTAATGGTCAAGCAATTAGTTGATCGATTACATTTAGTTCTGTTCAGTTTAGATCACTTACATTCAGTTTTGTTGAGTTTATATCATTTTAGTTCATTTCAATTCAGTTACATTCAGTTCTATTTAGTTGAGATCAGTCACATTCGGTTTTGTTAACTTCATATCAGTTAAATTCAATTATGTTTAGTTAAGTTCAGTTACATTCAGTTTTGATTCAATTCAGTTCAATTACATTCAGTTCAGTTCAATTAGTTAACACTTAGTCAGAGGAATTTAACACCACTGAATTAATGGAGGGTGCATATATTCAGTGTGGTAGGTAATTACGAGGTGACAAATTGAAACCAAGTCAATGAAAGTGCAAAAGGTTATGTGTATATAGTTTCCACAATGCACACAATGTATATCATGTTCATAGTGCCTACAATCATGCAACCATTTGCTACCTCTTATTGTATGACTCAATAATCTTGTTATTAAAATGCTATTCACTTGGAAAGGCTGAGACATCATTTCGAGTGATCTCTATTCTCTAGTGCTTCTTAGATATCTCTTATCTAGAAATTTGCAAGTGTTATAAAATCATTCTCTACATTTATCTATCATACTCAAAGGATTGTTTGCTTGGTTTTTCATCCTCCATATTTGGAGGGTTTTCCCAGGGTACATCATTTGTCTTGTGGATTGAAATATTTGTATGTTTTAATTATTTATGAGATCTACATGGACCGGCTTTGTTTATCAAAAGTTTTGAAGTTTAAGTATCTCCATTTTTTCTGAAAACATCAATGATGGATGAGATCAAGGACATGCAAGAGCTTATTTTTTCCCATGAAAACTAAAGCCTATGTGATCTTGAAGTATTGAGCAAAATATTGGAGCCATGGCATTGATGCCCATCCAATCAGAAGACTGATATTAAGGTGCTTCCAATGTCAACACATGAAAGGAAATTGTGTTAATAATTCTTAAGGAGCATGATATAGATTCCTACATGACCTCAGTGAGTGATGAGTTTTCATCCAATGGAAGGAAAATTAAAGAGCAAGTCAAAATGCACCATTCCCATCACTTTTCAGGAGACAAATTTCATGGAGAATTTATGATTTTTCCGTGAGGAAGCCGACAAAATGGTTGAAACCCCACTTCCCACATGGATTAATTTAGCTTTACTAGAAGCATATTTCAAAAACTTGCAACTTTTTGAGAGATACGATCAGGGCTTTGCATATGAAATTATCAAAATTCATGTTATGGTCATTTTCCAAAAGTGGAGAAATTGATGGAACAAACCCGTTATCTATGGTTCAGATATTATCCTTCTATAATAGATATTGTGTGTAATGACATCCTAACTCATTCGAAGAAGATGATGAAGATCGTTGGAAGAAGTTTTCCTGAAGAAGAGAATTCATTCCAAGTTGTATGGAATCCAATTTCCCCATGCAAATATTTGCTACCTTTTGCATGCACTCAAATTTGCAAAGAGATCAATATCGGGGGACTACAATAATCTCCGCAAGGATGCAGAGATCAAGAGGGACCACACAAACAATAAAAGATAAGTACTTGAAATGTTTATTATATGCTATTTAGATCTATATGCTTTTGAATGTTTTCTTTATTATAAATATATGAATATAAAGCATGTATGATTGTTTCATAAGATATGATTATAGAGCTACATGATTGTTTCATAAGATATGAATATAGAGCTACATGATTATTTCATACAGATATGAATATAGAGTTGCATGATTGATTCATGAGATATGAATGTTGGGATGCATGATTATTTTATCATCATATGATTTTATAAAATCAGATATTATTTCATTACAATATGTATTCCTAGGATTATGAACAATTTTATGCTATAAACATGATTAAAAGAATATGTTACAATCTTTCTATTTATTGGTAAATAGAAAAACTCATGTTATATTAAGAAGAATAAGGGGTTGCATAAATATTCATGAGATCTAAATATATACACATTGATATGGAACTGCAAAACATTACATGAAATATGAATGGGGTTATGTCAAAACATTGATTTAATGTGTATATAACCATATGAACCACTACAAATACATTGAAGTATTCATGTGATTAAAATTCATGAGATATGGTTATACTGAAACATTGGTTAAATTTTTTTGCGTGTCAGTCTGTGTTGTTTGTCATTTTATTGAAATGATTGGATTATGCAAGGTTGTTAATAACTTGATTGGATTTGGCTTGCAGGGAAAAAATGTATTCCCTGACCTACAAGAAAAATGACAGGTATTGAATGAAGAGCAATTCTGATGGGTGATCCTAAAAGAGAGCGATATGTTGTGACGCAAGAAGCTTATGGTAGAAAATCAGGAGGTTTCTATGCATTAGGAAGGAGTCTGAATAGAATCTCTAATAGTATTATGAGAGATGTAAAGACTTGAATATAATTAAATTATCTTATTTACATTCATGTGTCAAGAAGAGCTTCAAACATAGATGAGCATGAAGTCTCTGTGATGGGGGATCCAGATTATGATTCTCACATCCTGATTTTGAGAGGGAGTATCTATATTTGCTATCTCTTGAAGAACCAATAAAACATGTTGATGTATCCTCTGTTAAGAGGAGACCTGCCTGATGTTGATATTCAAAAGGGAGATGAGAATTGTATTCAAGAAGCATGTTATGATTAGTGGTGTGGCAATCACTAATTTTGTTTCCTTAGTTAAGGAAAATGTGCACTAAAAGAGCCTAAAGAGTTTCATAATGATGGAATATAAATCTATGGTGAGACATATGAAGATAAATCTTTTAAGTTTATAATTATTATTTCATATTTGGAGGATCTCAAGCTAGTTAAGATGTATTTGGTTATTCACAGTTACCAGGATATGTTATATGCTTTGTAGTCTGTACATAGACATGTAGAAAGCATGTATTGTGGTACCTACTTGGTACAAGTGTATGTGAACTAAGATATTTATTGGATCAGTGAAATAGAGTTTCAAAGGTATATGAAATATGACTAGTATAGTTATCGAGGAAACATCACATGTGTTGCTCTAGATCTAGCATGTTGAAAAGAAGTAAATATTTATGAGGTTTCTAGTCAGTTATATTTGAGACATGGTACATATCCAAAAATGAGTAGCATTTCCATCATTATTACTAAACCTCTGTCTGTGACAAGCTTGGTATAGTACATAAAAACTCCTCCATGATGTGTCTTCACAGGAGGTAGAAGATAAAGTCCCCATTAGTTAGTCATGGTACATGACTCAGGTAGCCAGGGTCTGTGATACATTATGGAGAGATTCCACATGAGAAGAGATATGGTCAAAGTCTTAGAGACTATTGATACTCAAGAAGAGTTATAGTCTGGACTATCAGAGAATCGTTAAACCCCTCGGAGAGGTAGTTGGGGTGCTATAGTATAAAGAGAAGAATCACTGAGAAAGTGATTAGGCCTTGAAGAACATCACAGAGAATTGCAAGCTCACATAGAACTTGTCTAGATAGCAGAAGATTCAAGAAGTCAACAAATGTTGAAGAATGAAAGAAAATATGAGACTTTCTTTCTGCATGATATTTCACATTTGTTTTATATTGTTGTATATTATGGATATAGAATCCATGGTTTTCAGTTTAGAGAAACTATATTATAGATTGGATCTAGATGATGATACTATGTGTAAGTAGTTGGTTGGTTTTTGAGAAGACCTGTTGTATTTTATGCTTACTACTAAGCATATGTTTGAGTACCTTTGAGGTACATTAGAATAGGCTATTTATTCTATTTGATACATGGCAGACCTATCATATGATTGTGTTATCCAACTATTGTTTTATCCCGAGATAAGTGATGTAAAATGCGGTAGTACTACAAAATCTAAGTGTATTGCATCTGGTGCTACAAAAGAAACATGTATGTCAAAGAGTACTACAAAAATAAAATGTTTTTTGTGGATAGTACTACATGTTGAGGAGTAGAGTAGCTTGGGAAGATACCTACTAGGGTGAAATACTTGAGCCTACATTTATTAGGTGTTAAAAGTCAAGCTTTCAGAAAAACCCTATGTGTGTTGTGATAAAACACATTGAGATGAAGTTTTACTTCATCAGAGTCATGATCCTGTAAAACATAATTCTAGTATATAGCTACTAATGAGAAGATTGCAAATTTGTGGACAGACGTTGTCAACGATGAACTTGAGATACTTTTAAAATAAGATTGGTATGGCAGGAAATTCTTGGTAAAGCAGAGAATGTCTCCCTCTCTAAGAGGGACTGTTAAATGTATAGAATCAGGAGTCATTCTCCATGAGACTTGTGTTATATAAATTCCAGAACTTATGTTGTATTAATGTTAATAACCTCTTCATGAGACTTGTAACGTCCTCGACCCTCTGACAGGCGAAGAGGACGCTACCATACATCAAATCATCTGGGCATCTAGCCCCCATGAACATGAACATACATACATATAAGGCTGAAGCAAGATACTTAAAACATAAAACATACTACGATTCATTAATCATTCATATACATAGCGGAAGCAAAACAACATGCATTCATATACAATTTCAGCATTCACATGTACATTATCATTCATCAATGGTAAATATGATTGCAGACACAAGTTAGGCAAGAATTCTTATCTTAATAAGAACTTGTCCCGCAACCAGCTACGTCGCTGCAACATTCCACCCAACCATAGGCCTGCGTGCTCCTTAATCTCTCAGCAACGTTGCCACCCCCAATCCGGGCATGATTCCCCAAGGAATAAGGAACTAACAGGCTTACACATAGCCAAGGATAACAACACAACAAGGGTACACAATTCAACCAAGCCAACATAGTTGGGTTTATTAGGTGAACATCAGAACAACTAAGCCAACAAATTTGGGTTTATCAGGCCAACCAGGCGCTGGGAATGGCTAAATGCTAAGTCGGTGAGCTCATTGAAGAGCCAAGGACACCTACACCAAAACTAGCCTGACTTCTAGGACACCCACACACATCCAACACAAGGAAATCAGTCCTTTCTCTGCTATGCAGTTCCTCAGGCCCTGACCTCCCTTCTAGTGCTATTTAGGGGTTGTGGAGAAGAAATCCAACCCTCTAGATTTGTCTGTGTGCTTCCCCAAACACACCAAGTTTATCAAGCACATCAGGCCCTCATTCACCACTCCAATGCAGTCCGAGGACAAAACCACTACGTGCATATAGCAACTAGCTATTAAATCTTTAACAGGGGATATACAACTCCGTGGATCATTCTTGGCCCTATTGTGGCCAAAACGATCCCCCAACAACCTACAACAGCCCAAATCACAAGGGAAAATGCAGCCAACCAAAATGTAGGTACCCCCAACAATCTACAGCTGATACCACCATAAAAAGGGGAAAAAATAGTCAATCCAAACGTGGAGGAGACTACAGCCAGGGATCAATGAGGAAAACATAGCCATGATCTCCAAAGGAAGGACGGGACAATACACAGTCCAATCATACCCAGGGAAAATTGATTCTCTGCGTGAATGGAAGGAAGAATAGAACTATCGATCGGCAATCGGTGTGAGAGAGGGAAAAATGAACCCCAACACAATGGATTGTAAACCATTTTATCCCTTCTTTGCCAGATGAAAATGAACAACCCATTATCTAATAGAGTGGACAGAATGGTCAGCATCCCAAACGGTGCGTGAGGAACCACTCCCAGCCCGTGCGTGACTGAACTATCTGGTGGAGGCCCGTGGGGGAAAGCTTGCCACCCACCCCTACCCAGCATTAACTGCCTCAACTCAACAGGGGTTTAATGTTTGACACATGGCTTTTCCCCATGGGGTCCAGGTTTAGCAATCCCTCCCCCTTAACCTTAGGAAATCATGCCCTTTTCAACATGGTTGCAGTGAACATAGCCAGTTGGGGTTACTTAATTAAAATGCATAGTTACATGATGCCACCACTTAATATGTATGCCGCATATCCCAATATACCATCGGTAACAGTTCCAATCACTGAAACATAACACAACCGAATCGATGGTGGGGAGTTTTCCTTCATCTCCACACCAGGATTCATTACAATATATACATCGCATACATTAATGCAAACAGGTTCAAAACTAGGGTGTTACATTCCCCTCCCCCTTCAATAGCACTGTCCTCAGTGCTCTACAAAATTGAACAAAATGATACACTGGTATCACCTCAATGTTCCGCAGAATTGAACAAAAATGGATGTGCCAATCGCATGGCATCCTCCAACTCCCATGTAGCCTCTTCAGGTCCATAGTGCTACCATTGCACCTTTACCTGCCATTAGGCTCGATTCCGGAGCATTTTGACCTTCTTGTCGAGGATACGCATTGGCTTGATTTGGAACTCTCCCTCGGGTTCCACCTGAATCACATCCCAATTTATCACATGGTTAGGATCATGTACATATATCTTAAGCAAAGAAACATGAAAAACATTATGAGCTCTAGTGCTAGTAGGCAATGCAAGTCTATATGCAACTAGCCCTATTCTTTCAATCACTTCAAACATCCCACAATATCTTGGTGACAGTTTGGCACAACTTCCAAGCTTCAAGGAACTCTTCTTTGCCCTCACTCAAAGGTAAACATGATGCCCAATATTGAACTCCCTGTTCACCCTATGCTTATCTGCATAGCCTTTATGTCCGTCCTGTGCTGCTTTCAGATTCTGTCTGATCTTTACAACCTTTTGCTCCATTTCCATGAGCAATTCTGGTCCAAGCACAACCCTGTTCACTAGATTATCCCAAGTCATTGGTGTTCTACACCTTCTTCCATACAAAGCTTCATACGGACTCATCCCCAAGGATGCTTGCTGTCCATTGTTATAAGCAAACTCTACCAAGTGTAGGTAATCCTCCCACTTGGTTGGTTTGTCCATCACATACATGCGAAGCATATCTTCAAGCACCTGGTTGACTCTCTCTGTCTGCCCATCTGTTTGAGGATGGTATGCAGTGCTGAAGTTTAGCTTTGTACCCAAATTTGCAAACAACCCCTTCCAAAAATTGGAAGTGAACTTGACATCTCTGTCAGAAACTATTGCCTTTGGCAATCCATGCAATTTGAAAATCTCCTTCATAAAGATCTTTGCAATGTCATCAGTCTTATGCGTAGACTTCACCGGTATAAAATGTGCTGCCTTTGTCAACTTGTCTACCACAATGTTATAGCCCAAAATGACACATATCTTCCTATGACCACTTTCCCATGATTTCGTCGCATGTCAGCACTTCATGAAAGTCACTGAAAAAATACCTATCTTGGAGGACCCATATCTTGAGTTATGTAACTTCGTTTGACCTCATTTCTACACCGTTGGAAAGGTATTTCAGTTAGATAAAACTTTCCAGAAGACACCAAAGTCTGAAAATGCCCAAAAATACCTTAAAAATTCATTTTTTGTGTATTCGTGACTCTCCTTAAGGAAAAGTCGCGAATGACTCGCGAGTCTCTAGTTTAGCAAGTCGCGAATGGATATATTCGCGGGTTGCTCTTGTTGAAACTCGCGGATCATTCATGGGTTTTCCTCCTCCATAGTCGCGAATGTGTTTCTTAACTTTAAAACATAAAAACATGCCTTTTGAGTTAGTTTGCGTAGTTATACAACTGACTCCTTTAGTTGTAACCACTTTGTCTTCACCCCTGTCTCTTTTTTACCATATAAATAGAGGTAGGGAGGTCCATGAGAGGGGACTTGGAATTTATGCATTGTTATGCTGGAGGAATCGAGACTCTCTTTGTCCACATTTTTGCCCTGGAGGTCTTCCCCTTGTGTTGCAGAGCTTGGAGGCTGAGTTCTTTGGAGAAGAGAAGCAGCAGAACCAGATCAAGGTTTCGTGAGGTGCCAAACTTGAAGAGAAGGTATACTTGTACTTGTTTTCAAGATTAATAAAGATGTGATGTCCTTCTTCTTCCCAAATCATTTTTCAATGTGTGATTGAATCTCTGTTTATGATCATATTATAATGTTATTCATATCATTGTTTCATATTCATTTGATTATCATTGTCTTATATGTGGTCATAATGGCTTGAGGAAGGTATAACTTGTTTTGCAGGTCTCTTGGAGCGAGAGGAGCAAGAAGAGGATTGAAGAGAAATATTGGACCAGCCTTCGGTTAGTCAGGTGTGGAACTTTCTCATCTCTGAATCTTGCTTATATATACTTGCTGAACATTGTGCATCTCTCTTTCAACCCCAGTACGTTGATGGCCTCTTAAACCCTAGCCATAGGACATTTTCCTTTACAACAGAACTGGCGACTCCGCTGGGGAGAGCCTTGTCTGTTTGGGGTTTCTCTTGATTTCTTTCAGTCTTTTACATTGTTTCAGGTCCTTCTTGCCACTTAGGAACACTTTATAAATCTGATAGCACACTTCCCCTGCCTTCTTAAGGTGGTTTTTGACCTTTTTGGGGAATTTTTCCACCCATTCGCGAGTTGCTCTTCTGAACAGTCACGAATATTTTCTTGCATTCGCGGGTTGCTGTACTGAATAGTCGCAAATCATTCGTGGGTTGCACTTATAGACAGTCGCGAATGCTCCTTTAAACAGTGTTTTTTCCTCTTTTGTGATTTTTCTTCTATTTGAAGGTGTTTTGGGTAGGTCTTTTAGGGTCCTCTGCAGGTGCATGACTCTAGGGAGTTAGTGTCATCCTTTTTGCTTGTTCTCTATCTATGTGGTAAGCCTTTTTATAGCATTAGGGTTTGTTCTTTTCTCTTTCCCCCGTCTCCTTTGCTTGGTATGATTTTTGGCTTATGTTTTTGGTCAGCCTCTGTTCTTGACTTTGTTTTGATTTTCAGAAGCTTTTTGGTGTTGGTTTCCTTCTTCTTTTGTTGGTTAACTTCACCTTGCCAAAATAGTAGACTTGTCTTTTATGCAAGCCTTCCTTCCAAGTAGGGTTTATACTGACTTTAGAGTACTCTAGAGTTTGTTTGGTGGTTTTTTAACAGAGTTCCTTTTGCTTTGTTCTTGTTATCTGCATGCTTTTGCTTTGTAGGTAGTTTTTCTTTTGCCTTTATAAAAGAAAATTAAAAAGAACTTGTTTTTTTGCTGCTTGTCCCCCCCCCACCTCTTTCTTTGGCTTGACCTTGTTGTACAAGGTACTGAGCAGCCTTTGTTTGTAGGTTTAGATTGATACTTGGGACTTGTTGACCTTTGTTTATGTCAGTCTTATTGCTCAGTCTCTTCATTCCAAAGTTGTTGGCTTGTCTATCTTTGTGAGCCTTCCTTTTAAGAGAGGTTTATTTTCAACTTTAGGGAGACCTAGGGTTTGTTTTTGGGGTGTAGAGTAGTTGTCTATTTGCTTTTCTTTCAGTGTTTGCTTGCATTAGTTGATAGGCTGATTTTTTCTTTTGCATTTATAAAAGAAAAAGAAAAAAACAAATCTTTGCTTTATATGCATGTATATTAGTTTTTTAGTCTAGATTGCATGGCATATTATTGTTTTTGAAAAATATAAAAAGATTTTGTTCTTTTTTGGCTTTCAAGTGTTTATTTGAAAATATAAAGAGAATAGTTTTTGCTTTCTGCAGTTCATTTCTCTGTGCTTAGTCATTGTGTTTCAATTTTGAGTCAAAACACCACATGAGTTTCATGCCATTTACCCTCTGAGTAAGAAACAGCCCATAAAATAAACGACATAATTTTAAAAATTATTAGCAAGTTTTATTTTATAGGGTCATACCCCAACTAGCTTAGGCTAGACTTGTGGGTTAGGGAGTTTCAACTCCCCACAAGTGTTAAATTTCAACGTAGTTGGCCTATCACTAGGTAAATCCTTGAATTTATCACTGTATCTGGGAAGCTCCTCTCAAACGGGAGTTAAGCACGAGGCCGCGTGGAGACTTGGATAGAGGAGATAACCCTCCGAATCCTTGTCAAAGCGTAACTCAATACTTTTCCACATCTGGGGATTCTGTAATAGATAGAGTTTCGGGCTCAGCTACCCTGCCCATGCATACGAGTCCATCTTGCGATTGTCCCCCCAGACTGTTGGTATTGCCGAGGTAGCCTTTAGTCTCTTGACATCTAGGGTTCATACACAGGTAAACCAGAAGGTTATTTCTGGTTGACCTTGGACGGGTTTGGAAGGTAACCCTTGTGGAAAGTGCAGGAGGGTGGTGGGTGATTCCTCCGCTTGTGCTTGAGAACCACCTCAAGGACGCCAAGTAATCGTTCGTCAGCTTTCTTCTAGAAAGTACATCTTATACCTGTTTGTCTGTTTGGGCTTTAGGAATTTTTTAGTGAGTGCTGTGTGGTTTGTCTGTACTTAGTGGGACTTTAGGTGTCTGCTTTGTAATTTTGGTTGATCATCAACCTCAGACTTTGTCTTTTGTTTTGAAACTATGGCTAGCACCCCTTTGAACACCAACCAAGAGATCCCCATGATGGGAGCTCCTTGTCCTATTCCTCTCATAGGGAATGTTGGTGTTCCCTTGATGGCCACCCTGAATCTTCCAGGATTCACCCTAGGGCTACCGGTGTGGTTATTTTCCACTCCAACTGTCCTAAATGCTCCTGATGCTTCTCAAGTAAGCTCCTTATATCAAGGGCATCAAAACACTGTCTACCCTTCACCTGTAGTTAGTTCTCCTCCTCCTTCTACCTCATGCGGTGAAAGTACTGATACTAGTAACCGGCAGTCTAAAAGGAGTAAAAGAAAGAGGAATAGGAAGAAAGCACATAAGCAAGGGGGAACCCGTTCAACCTCTGCAAGTCAAGTTGAACCTCACCACCCAGCCTTGGTTGTTCAGGCTGGGGACACCCATCGAACCTCTGCAGGTCATGTCGGATCCAGTCACTCAGTCTCTGGTGTTCACGTTGAGTGCACTCGTTCAACCTTTGGTTTTCAAGTTGAACCTTCCTATCCAACCTCTGTTGTTCAAGCTGGATCCATCCATCTAGCCTCTGGTGTTCACGCTAGTGGGATCCTTCCAACCTTTTCAGGTCATGTCGGATCCTGTCACTCAACCTCTAGTGTTCAAGCTGAGTGCATCCGTTCAACCTCTGGTGTTCAAGTTGAACCTCCACATTCAACCTCTGCAAGTCAAGTTGATCTTCACCATCCAGCCTCTGGTGATCAAGCTGTTGGGATCCTTCCAACCTTTTCAGGTCATGTCGGATCTGGTCACTCAGCCTCTGGTGTTCACGTTGAGTGCACTCGTTCAACCTCTGGTGTTCAAGTTGAACCTCCCCATCCAACCTCTGTTGTTCACGTTGGATTCGTTCACCCAGCCTCTGTTGCTCAAGCTAGGGGCACACACTCAACTGCTGCAAAGCATGTTGATCCTGACCACTCAACCTCTGTTGTTCATGTTGATGGTGCTCGTCCAAACTCTACAAGTCATGTTGGACCCAGTCTCTCAGCCTCTGTTGTTCACGCTGGAGACAATTCGTCAACCACTGCGAGTCATGTCGACACTATTGACAAGTCTACCCATTCAAAACTGTCATATCCCCACATTTTGATCGCCAGAAATGTTGACCTTTCCTAGCACCAAGGGGGTCAAAAGATGCATTAAATAAATTAAGCTAGGATATTTTATTTAAATGTCACTTAGGAGGCATGTACTTGCTATATTAATTGTCATTAAATATTATTATGAAATTAATTAGGTGGAAAATAAGTTTCCATTAACAGGAGGGCCACTTGGGCAAGCCAACTTGCCAAGGGAAAATTAGAAACTGTATGACAAAATAAACCAGACAAGAAAAGGAAAAGTGCCAAAATATATGACAAAAGCAGTCAAATACAAAAGAGGCAACAATTGACAAAGGAGGGTGCAGTTTCCTTTTTGGAGTTCAGTCATAAAAATAGGAAAGCCAAGAAAAGCTGTCATAGGGAAAATTAGCAACTATGGTTCAAGGAAAGCAAAGTTTCCAAATTGGATGAATATGGATGAAAGGGAAACATATTTATTGTCTTACACATGCTAATTTACTCAAGGAGGGCGAATTTGTGGCTAGGGTTACGGTTTAGCAAGTGGTAACTTGCTTAACAAGTGATTGACTTGCTCAACAAGTCACCCAGGTTTATTTAAAGGCAATTGGAGCTCCATTTCTCAGTTTGGATGTTTATTATGTTGATTTTTATGAAGATAAGTCTTCCTTGCTGAGTTTTGTGCCTCAGGTTCTTGGGAGATGCACCCCAAGGTTCTCATTCCCTCTCTCCTCTTCCCCTCTTCTCCCCTTCTCATTGCAGGTTACATTGGAGCTATGGAGCAGCCTCTCTGAGTTGATTCAGGATTTGTTAGAAGCCTACAGCCAGCCATTACTGTACCTCATATTTCATTAACAGGTCCAATATTTTTCAATATCTAAGGGTTCAAACCTCCATGCCCTTCCTTGTATTATGTCAATAAAATGCATTGTAATGATGCACAATGTTGAAGAGAGTTTTATAGTTAATGGATGAGATAATTTTCGATTTTATTGGCTGCAATATGATATCACAAACATTCTCTGCAATTTTTATTCAAATCTGGTTCGAAATGGTTGAGATTTACTAATTTTAAGTCAACCTAGTCTAGATTTGCATTGGAAAATAACTAGTTTTACTGTAACTTCCATATTTCGACTTGTATGACTCCACATAACCCCATTATTTTTATTATGAGTCATTAATAGACATATATAAGTCCCCCAAGTCCAAAAAATAGAATCTGAACCCCCCTTACCCTATTTGTAAAGGCTTGAATATGGAGATAGTGAGCTGCCCGGCGAGCTAGTCTCACCTTTACAACTTGCAAAATATTTTCCTTTGCCTCTGATCTGTTATTTACCTACATAAAAATTTGTATAATGTAATATAACTTTACATCCAAGCCATAATCAATTTACCCAAGCCCCTGGTTGAAAAAGGCTGAACTACTCTTCCTAGTTTCACGGTTTGGCTGCCCAGAAGCGTGGAAGTAGGTTTCCGCATAGTGGATTCTGAAACCTAAATGGCACCAGATCTAAATGTGTTAGGGAAGAGGAAATTGTATGTCTAAAATATCTTTGGTTGCTTCCTGCTGATCACTCCTCTTGCCTACAAAATTTCCTAGAAAAAACCCCTGATTTTCCTTGTCCGAAGAGGCTCTGAGTGGTTTGATTCGAAGTTTAGAATCTGTAATTTAAATTACAGAATTAGATAGTGTTCAGGTATGTACACCAGACTTGGGACATTACAAAAACACAAGCTCAAGTTTCCTTGTAAGCTTTGTGAGGGAGACCACCTTACTTATAAATGCCCTTCTATTGCTGAGGTGCGAAGAGTTTGGATTCATGGTCATCCCGTTTTTGAACATTATGGAGTCTCTCAACAACCAGCCTCTCTTAGTGAGGTTGGACCCAGTCACCCAGCCTCTGTTGTTCACGCTGGGGGCAAATTCTCATTCTCTGCGGGTCATGTTGAGAGAAAACAGTCAACCACTGCTAGTCATGCTGATACCATTGAGAAAACTGGTCGTTCGAAGCATCATCTTAAGTTCCCTTATGTGCTATGCAAGGGAGATCATCTTACTCATATGTGCCCTGCTATCCCAGAGGTGCGAAGAGTGTGGTCCAAGACTCATGGATTTCGTTCTTCTGAACACCCTATAATTTCTCAACATCCTACTCAACCTTTGGTTGATCAAGTGGTCGAACAAATCTCAGATTTGGTCGATCCCACTCTTCTTTCGGAGAGTGTTCCTCATGTGATTGAACCAATGTCATCTTTGGTCAATCCCACTCTCCCTTCGGAGAGTGACTTTCATGAAGCGGTTGAATCAATTCCAGTATCGATCAATCCCACTCTTCCTTTGGAGAGTGAAGTGTCTTCTAGTCGCATTTTCTTCACTGCCAGTTCAGATCTTACTGAACAAGGGGGAAATGAACTTGTTTCGGATCAACCCCCACCAAGCTCTCGGATTGCTTCCTTTGTTTGGGATAGCCTAGTTGAGCCGCGCCTTCCTTCTGTTGCACCTTTCCAGATAAAGGTCAAATTTGAACCTTATACAATTGCTCATTGTATTGTTGATGAAGGAGCCTCAGTTAGTATTCTGTCTGCTCGTGCTTGGAGAGGTATGGGATCTCCCAGCCTTATGTCGACTGCTAGTCAGTTACTGACATTTGATAGAAGAACTTGTATAGCTTTGGGAATTCTTGCTCAAACACCTGTTACTTTGGGTGGGAAGACCGTCTTAGTTGACTTCATGGTAATAGAAGACCCCTTGGATTTTAATATGCTCCTTGGACGTGATTATGTCTATGCCATGCAAGCTGTGGTGTCAACATTCTTTCGTGTGATGTACTTTAATCATGGTGAATAAATTGTCACTATCGACCAGTTGGATTTTCTTGATTCGTCTCCTGACCCAACTAGAGACAAAGTCTTTCCTTTATTGATTCCCAGTGTTTCTGTAGACACTACCCCGCCACAGGTGAACTATGTGGCTTCTTGTCACTTGTGTGCAATTGCTACTGAGAGGCAGCCTCTGTTTTCATGCTTACCTTCTCAGGAATTGGTCCCAGCAGTTGATCAGGTGAGTCATCCTATACAGATTGTAGAGCCTTCTCTCCACTCTGTCCATCCATTTGAAAGTTCAGATATGTGTCCTATCTCGGATGATTTCCTCCCTTCGAATGAAGTCTTCCAGGAGTCTTTGATACAGTCTGACCTTCTTTTTCAGTTGTGATTAAGTCTAACCCTGATTTGCTTAGTAATCCTTCCATTTTTCTTATGTTGGTTTTTGTTGAGTCTTTTGATTCTTCATTTGAAAAGCAAGTCAGTGATCCTGATGAGTTTGATTTTTTCTTATGAATTTCTCAGCTCCTGTGATATTGAGTTTGTTCCTGCAGACTCTATCTCCCTTGTTGATTTTCTCTTCTCTTCTGAGGTTGATCTTATTGATTATAAACCCTCGAGCCTTGGTCCTATAGAATCTTCTTCGGTTGATTCTGCCTTGACTTTTCCTTTTGTAGAAGATAACAAAGTCACAAGTGTTTCTGCCAAAGAGACCCGCATCGGATCGTTTCTTCTGATGTTGTTGTTTCTTGGAGACAGGATTATTAGTTGGATTCGCAACTGTTTATGGGCCTCACCTTGTTGTTCAAGCTGTAATTGCATTTGCATATGCCTTGCTCGCGCTTATGAGCCTGATGCTGGCTTCCATGCTTTTAGCTCATTGTATAAGACCTCATATTTGTTCTCATTGCCGCTAAGCCTTGTATCATTTCACCTTTGCAACTTGACACCCTTTACCCCGAGGAGACCTTCCATGAGTGTCCTTATCTTGCTCACTTTCCTTGCATTATGCATAGGTTTGTTCCTTGCGCTTGGAACTAGTTTCGCCTGCCTATGACACTCGTCTCCTCGCATTTAGAGCATTCCTTCTGCTCTCCTTCGAGCTCGTTAAAAACAGTAAGGAGGCCGCAAGTTGACTTTTTCGGACTCGTTAAAACTTCATGCGAAAGATTATGAGTTTCTTTAGGCCCAGGTCTGACTCCTCAAAATAGACTTGATTGCCGAGTAAACTTTTCCATTTAGGCTCGTTAAGAATATGTGAATGGGCATCCACATTGGTGGTAGGTTATCTCTTTCTCGGACCATGCGGAATAATACGAGAAAGGATCCCTCTCTTTTCTCCTGAATTGAGAAGAGTATTCTCAGGCATAGGTTTATCTCTTTTCCGGACCTGATGGACTAAACTTACGGAAAAGGAACCCCCGGTATGAGCTTAGTTTTCTCTTTTTCATGCTCTGGACCAAAACATGAAAAAGATTTCGAGTGTACTTTATGTCTTTGTCATGCTCGTTAAACCCTAAAGAACAAAGCATCAAGTTTATTGTTGTAAGCCCCATTTCTCATAACCAAATGGATCTTTCCGAGTGATCTTGCCTTCCTTCACACTCGTAAAACTCAGGCTGTATATGCTGCTTTTGAAGGAGCGTTGGGTAGGTGGTAATTTAACCTTTTTCGGACCCTCCTGACTAATTACGAAAAAGGTGCGCCTTTTCTTCTTTGGAATTTAAGAGAGTTCTTCTCTGGTTTGTTTTATATTTTTTCGGCCTTAGGAGACTAAATTGCACGAAAAAGGACACCCTTGGAGTCTTCTTTGGAGTTTTCAGACTCTCTAAACTATGAAAACACCATCGAGCATGTACTAGTTCAGGCTCGTAAAATCCATGAATCAGTGCCTTATCAAGCATTCTTCATTCTTTTCTTCGAGCTTGTCAAAAAATGAAGATGGTCCCGAGTTTGCTTTCTTGGACTCATTAAACCTTTACAAGAAAGAGGGGAAGGGGAAGGTTTATTTCCATGTTTTTTACATCATGGCAGCAAGTCTTGTTTCCTTGAACAAAGCACCAGTTTTGATTCTATCAACAGTTGGGTCCTAGTATTTTGGCCTTATCCCAATTCAGAGTTTCTTACTCCTCCAGTTGGTCTTTTTTCCAATTATATGGGGAATCTGGCAATGTCTCCTGCATTGTAGATTTGTTTTGTTGGTCCTCTTTCGTGTCAAAAGCTGCCTAAGTCACTTTTGTGTCGTGCTCACTGTTCAAGGATTGAACCTTTGTCGGCCATTCTGCAGTTGCCTTGACCTTTTGTGTCGGCCATTCCCTGGTATCAGTTCATTACATCATGTCTTCAGCGGTCCTTTTTGTGAAATTCAGTACCAATTCCAGATCCAATTAGTCTTTGACTTACCTCGTGTTGGATGATGAAGGATGCCTTAATGCCTTCCTGCCAACGGATCTCTTCCTATTGACTGCAACACATCTTGCTCTGGGACCGAGATTTAGAGTTTTATGGCAGTACCTTGGGAATTGTTGTCCTCAATGGCAATTTCCCTCGCTATTGGGTAGTGGGAATACCTTAATGTCTCCTACTCAATGGATTCTTGAAGTGTTCGAATTCAAGTCCTTGTAATCACACTTGTTAGAATGTACTAGGTACCTTGGGGACCATTTTCATTAATGGTGGTTTTCCCTCACATTTGTTAACGGTTTTCATTATTGACCGGTAATCAAACGGTTTCTTCCATGTTCGACTTCAGCTCCTTTATTCGCATGGTTAGGGTTCGTACCTTTTTTGGGTGGTTTGGATTGAAGACCTTGGGTCGACAGTAGCATTCTCATTTTTTGCTATTGCCCGAGTTGCGCAAGACCTTGTTATACTTTCTATGACATTTTGCTGAGACATAGATCCACCTTGTATTTTTGTGGCTATGATCGATTGTTGAGCATGGATCCACCTTGTTCATTTGTGGCCATGGCTCCTTTAGATTTGATATGGCGCCTTTTTGCATATTGAACAACCATGCTAGTTTCATCAGTTATACATATGTTGGATTTGCCTATATTTATGGTGATGTTTTGTATATGGACATGTATGTGCCAGATATCAGTTTTTCTGACATTTATCTCTCTTTTAGGTACCTTCACTCGAGCCTTTTGATCTTGGATTCTCTACTCTCTCCATACTCAACTGTTTCCTTTATAATGTATTCCTGCTATCATCTTCCCCTCTAACCTCACACATTAGGGGGCATCTGTTATAGCCCAAAATGACACATCTCTTCCTGTGACCACTTTCCCATGATTTCGTCGCATGTCGGCACTTCATGAAAGTCACTGAAAAAACACCTATCTTGGAGGACCCATATATTGAGTTTTGTAACTCTGTTTGACCTCATTTCTATACCGTTGGAAAGGTATTTCAGTTAGCTAAAACTTTCTAGAAGACACCAAAGTCTGAAAATGCCTAAAAATACCTTAAAAATGCATTTTCTGTGTATTCGCGACTCTCCTTAAGGCAAAGTTGCGAATGACTCGCGAGTCTCTAGTTTAGCAAGTCGCGAATGGATATATTCACGGGTTACTCTTGTTGAAACTCGCGGATCATTCGCGGGTTGTCCTCCTCCATAGTCGCGAATCTGTTTCTTAACTTTAAAACATAAAAACAGGCCTTTTGAGTTAGTTTGGGTAGTTATACAACTGACTCCTTTAGTTGTAACCACTTTGTCTTCGCCCCTATCTCTTTTTTACCATATAAATAGAGGTAGGGAGGTCAATGAGAGGGGACTTGGAATTTATGCATTGTTATGCTGGAGGAATCAGGACTCTCTTTGCCCACACCTTTGCCCTGGAGGTCTTCCCCTTGTGTTGCAGAGCTTGGAGGCTGAGTTCTTTGGAGAAGAGAAGCAGCAGAACCAGATCAAGGTTTCGTGAGGTGCCAAACTTGAAGAGAAGGTATACTTGTACTTTTTTCAAGATTAATAAAGATGTGATGTCCTTCTTCTTCCCAAATCATTGTTCAATGTGTGATTGAATCTCTGTTTATGATCATATTATAATGTTATTCAGATCATTGTTTCATATTCATTTGATTGTCATTGTCTTATATGTGGTCATAATGGCTTGAGGAAGGTATAACTTGTTTTGCAGGTCTCTTGGAGTGAGAGGAGCAAGAAGAGGATTGAAGAGAAATCTTGGACCAGCCTTCGGTTAGTCAGGTGTGGACCTTTCTCATCTCTGAATCTTGCTTATATATACTTGCTGAACATTGTGCATCTCTCTTTCAACCCCAGTACGTTGATGGCCTCTTAAACCCTAGCCATAGGACATTTTCCTTTACAACACACAACCATGATGGAATCATGTTGTCTCCAAGTCATTGGAAATCCTGTAATAAAATCCAAGGAAATAACTTTCCATTTCCATTCTGGAACTGGTAAAGGCTACAACAAACCCGCTGGATGTTGATGCTCAACCTTTACCTGTTGACATTTCATGCACTTTGAGATGTATTCAGCCATGTCCTTTTTCATTCCTGGCCAAAAGTATTGCTTTCTAGCTGTAGCAATCGTGTTCTGATATCCTGGGTGACTAGAATATGGAGCTTGATGGATTTCATCCATAACAACTCTCCTCAAATCTGCTACATTCAGAATATAAATTCTACCTTTATAAGTAAGAATTCCACCTTGTTCAAGTTTATATCCCTCATACCTCTTCTCAAGACTTTGCTGCTGCATTTTGTCTTTTACCACCTCATACAATTCATCTCCGGCAACATAATTAACAATCTGCTGCCTCAAATCTGATTGGCAAATACTAAGGGATGCCACATGCATTTCCTGCATATTCTTGCTGAGTGCATCAGCTACCTTGTTTTATTTTCCCTTTATGTGCTTGATTTCAAAAATCAAACTTGCATAAAAATTCTAGCCATCTTTCTTTCCTAGCATTCAAAGTAGGCTGATCAAATAGATACTTCAGACCAAAATGGTCTGTCCTGAGCTCAAATCTTCTACCCATCAAGTAATGTCTCTACATCTTGAGAGCATGTACTATGGATGCAAGCTCAAGATCATGAGTGGAATAGTTCTTCTCATGCTCCTTCAGCTTTCTTGACTCATAACATATCACGTGGTTGTCCTGCATAAGGAATCCTCCAAGCCCTTATCCACATGCATCAGTACATACCAAAAAATCTTTCTCTAGATTTGAAACCTTCAATACTGGTGAACTGGTGAGAAGATTCTTCAACCGTTGGAAGCTTTCTTCACACTTCAAAGTCCATTCAAACTTTACCCCCTTATTTTGCAAAGAAGTGATGGCATGTGCAACCTTGTAAAATCCCTTAATGAATCTCCTGTAGTATCCTACAAGTCCCATAAAAGATCTTACATCTGTCACATTTCTTGGAGTAGGCCAATTCATAATGGCTTCAATCTTCTCAGGGTCTACTGATATACCCCCTTCTGAGATAATGTGACCCAAATACTGTATTCTATCTTTGTAGAAGTCACACTTGCATAGTTTTGCATACAGTTGATTCTCCCTGAGCAATTGCAATGTCAATCTCAAATGCTCTTCATGTTCTTCCTCATTCTTAGAATAAACAAGAATGTCATCAAGGAAAACAAGAACAAACTTGTCCAAATACTTACTGAAGACACTATTCATAAGGCACACAAATGTAGCTGGTGCATTGGTGAGACCAAATGGTACCACTACAAACTCATAATGCCCATACCTTGTCCTAAAGACTATCTTGTGAATTTCTTCGTCCTTGATTCTCACCTGATGATAACCAGACCTCAAGTCAATATTGGAAAATACCTTTGCTCCTCTCATTTGATCAAAGAGGTCATTAATCCTAGGCAAAGGATATTTATTCTTCACAGTAACCTTGTTCAATTGTCTGTAATCAATACATAACATGAGTGTACCATATTTCTTCTTTACAAACATAACCGGTGCTCCCCAAGGAGACACACTCGATCTCATATACTTCTTTTCCAACAACTCTTGCAGTTGCATCTTCAACTCTAGCATCTCCAGTGTACTCATCCTCTAGGGTGTCTTGGACACTGGTGCCACTCCTGGCACAAGTTCAATGGTGAAATCAATGTCCCTCGTTGGAGGAATCCCTGGAATCTCATCAGGAAACACATCCTTGAATTCCTATAACACCTGATAGTACTCCAGCCTGGGAGTTTCATCTCTTGTTGGCTCCAAAATGTTAGAAAACAGGACCGCAGAGCAATAACAGATATACAGTTAAATCAATAAACAAGATGCAAAACACATTAAACATTACAGAGAGACACAGATATAACATGGTTCACCCAAACGATGGGCTACGTCCACAAAGAAATTTGCCAGTCCTTTTATTACAGTGCAGAAAGATGAAGGGATACACCTTGCAACAAAACCGCTGCACTTCCTCTTCATGCTCTCATAGTCTCTTTTGCAGTACAATACAATACCATATCCAGTTGATTTACAATGCTCTCTTTTATAGGGGAAATATCATGGGAAAAAATCTAGGGTTAACCCAATACCATGGGTCCGCAATACTGTTGGCCAACACATCCCCCAAAAAAAATTCGGGGGCTCTACCCTCGAACCCCCATTTTCTCGAGGGCGCTGCCCCCAAACCCCCGTGACTCGAGGGAATTGCCCCCGAACCCCAAGGAAAGGGGAACGCGTGTACAATACTCCTGGGTTACAATCAAAACTGAATAATATCTCTGGATTTGGAAGATTAGGCTCCACAACCAAAAATCTCCCACTTGGAGACTAATCACATCAACTCCACCACTACTACACTTACTGGACTATGTTCTGGACCTTGGACTTGGAAAATTTCTTCTTTCCATTTTCATGCTTTAAGGCCAACATAAACCGAGCAGGAACTCAGTTTCTCTATGGTTACTCCCTCTGTCAACATGTCTGCAGGATTCTGGCTAGTGTGAATCTTTTCCAGTTTTAACAGTTCTTCATCTAGAACAGATCTTATAAAGTGGTACTTGAGTTCTATATGTTTAGTCCTTGAATGAAAAACTGAGTTCTTTGGAAGATGAATGGAACTCTGGCTATCATTGTACAGCCTACTATTCTCCTGTTTCTTACCCAATTCTTCCATGAACCTCTGCAACCAAATCATCTCCTTACTAGCCTCTGTAGCAGCAACATACTCTGCTTCCATTGTTGAAAGTGCAACAACCTGTTACAGTTTTGAAATCCAACTTACTGTTGTTCCACCTACAGTGAACACATACCCTGTGGTGCTCCTCCTGCTATCTTTATCACCAGCCATATCTGCATCAACATATCCCTATAGAACAGTGTCTGAAGCTCCAAAACATAATGCATGAGAAGTGGTACCTCTCAAATACCTGAGAATCCATTGTACTACTTTCCAATGCTCTTTACCTAGATTATTCATATACCTACTCACAACTCCCACTGCATGTGCAATATCTGATCTTGTACACACCATGGCATACATCAAGCTTCCAACTACTGATGAATTGGGAATCTTGGACATGTAATATATCTCTTCTTATGTCTCTAGACACATCTCCTTACTTAGTTTGAAATGGTTAGCGAAAGGTGTAATAACTAGTTTTTCATTCTCCATTCTAAACCTTTGCAACACCTTTTCTATGTACTCACCTTAAGACAATGTCAATTTGCGATTTTTCCTGTCTCTTGTTATTCTCATACCAAGGATTTGCTTTGCAGCACCCAAATCCTTCATCGCAAATGATTTAGCTAGTTTTCTTTTGAGCACATTTATATCCTGCATGTTAGACCCTGCAAAAAGCATGTCATCCACATACAATAACAAGATAATATATCTTCCGTTATCTAGCCTCTTGAAATAAACATAGTGGTCAGAATGACATCTATCATAACCTTGTTTTGTCATAAACTTATCAAATTTTAAATACCACTGCCTTGGAGCTTGCTTCAGGCCATACAAGCTCTTCTTCAACTTGCAAACCAAATTATCTTTCCCTTTGACCTCATACCCTTGTGGCTGCTGCATATAAATCTCTTCCTCCAAATCCCCATGGAGAAAGGCCATTTTTACATCTAATTGTTCAAGATGCAAATCTTCTACCGCCACTAGACTTAAAATAGTTCTAATTGAAGTCATTTTAACAACAGGAGAAAATATTTCATCAAAGTTTATACATTTCTTTTGTGCAAATCCCTTTACAACAAGTCTAGCCTTGTACCGCTTCTTTCCTCCATCTTCTTCCTTCAACCTGTAAACCCATTTATTCTGCAATACCCTTTTTTCTACAGGAAACTTAACTAGATCCCAAGTCTGGTTTCTTACCAATGAGTCCATCTCCTCATCCATGCCTTGCTCCCACTTCTTTCTAGTTTCTACCTGCATTTATTCTTCAAAACATTCTAGCTCACCAGAATCAGTCATCAATAAATAATACAGTGAAGGAGAGAATCATTCAGGGGGTCTACTTAACCTAGTAGACTTTCTTATAGTTGCAGGAGTTTCAGGTACCTGCTGCTGTTCTTGATTTTCTGGTACTTTTGGAACTTCATTTTCTTTGATTTCATCAAGCACTGTGTACTCTGTGTTTTCCTTTTCTTCTTTCTTTCCCTGCAACTGATCTTTGTACATGACCTTTTCATTGAATACCACATCTCTACTCTTGATGATTTTGCAATTTTTAAGATCCCATAAGCGATAACCAAAATCATCAACCCCATATCTAATAAAGGTACATTTCTTGGATTTAGCCTCAAGCTTTGTTCTATCATCTTTATCAATATGGACAAATGATTCACAACCAAAAGTTCTCAGAAATGAGTATTTTACCTGTTTACCTTTCCATGCCTCCTCTGGAATGACACCATCCAAAGTGCTTGAAGGCCCTCTGTTTATTAAATAAATAGCAGTGTTTACAGCATCAGCCCAAAACTGTAAGGGAAACCCTGCATGCAATCTCATAAACCTTGCACGCTCCATGATCGTTCTGTTCATCCTTTATGACACACCATTTTCGTGGGGTGTTCCAGGGATTGTCTTCTCTCTGCGAATCCCATTGTGTGAACAGTAACTGTCAAATTCCTTGCTGCAGTACTTGCCTCCATTATCAGATCTGAGACATTTCAACCTTTTTCCTGTCTCATTCTCAGCCAAAGCTTTCCACTTCTTAAAAGTATCAAACACATCAGATTTTTGTCTAATGCAATAAACCCAAGTTTTTCTAGTTGCATCATCAATAAAAGTAACATAATAATGAGAGCCACCAAGAGATTATACTTGAGTTGGTCCCCATACATCTGTATGGACAAGCTCTAACTTTTCACTCTTCTTTTGTTTCCCAACCCTGAGAAATCTAACTCTCTTCTATTTTCCATAAAAACAGTTTTCACAAAATTCCAAACTTACTTGCTTTAGATCTGGAAGCAGTTTCCTTGAGTGGAGAATCTGCATCCCCTTCTCACTCATGTGGCCAAGCCTATGATGCCACAACCATGCACCTATTTCTGTGGAAGCTACATAAATAGAATAATCAGTATTATGAGGACATAAATATAACGTACCTATCCTATCTTCTTTTTCAATTACCATTGATCCTTTAGTGACCTTCCACCATGTTTTTCCAAATGTAGACAAACAGCCGCCATCTCCCAACTGCCCTGTTGAGATCAGATTTCTTTTCATAGCAGGAATGTGCCTTACTTCCTTTAGCAACCAATCATTTCCATTATTTAGCTTAATCCGTACCTTACCCTTTCCAACAATTTTACATGGTTCATCATCCCCCAATAACACATGCCCAAAATCACCTTGAACATAATCATAAAAGAATTTCCTATGGGGTGTAGCATGACATGAAGCCCCTGAATGTACTACCCAGTAATCACTAGTATTATATAATGCAAGAATCGAAGCATCTTGTAACACAACACCTGCTACATTAGCTTCTTGGGTAGTCTCTTGCTGCCTCTCACCTTTCTTCTTTGGTGCTCTGCAGTCTTTCTTTAGATGTCCTTTCTTACCACAGTTCCAGCATTCTATTTTTCCGAATCTGGACTTGGATCTTCCCTTTTTAGACTTGCCGCGATTTCCTGGGCTCCTTCCTCTCTCGTTTTGTCTCCCTCTTCTCTCCATGGTCAACACATTACTTGATGTCTCACCTATGCTTTTCCTTCGCATTTCCTCGCTAAGAATAACACTAACAACATCATAAAACTTAAGAGTGTTTGGACTAGGGACAGAGTTACTTACAGCCATGACCAAGCTCTTCCATCTTTCTGGCAATGAGCACAAGATTAGAAGAGCCCTAATCTCATCATCAAAGTTCACTTTTACAGAACTTAACTGATTGGTAAGTGTATAAAACTCATTTAAATGGTCAGCAATAGATCCACCTTCCGACATCTTCATATTAAATAAACGCTTCATTAAAAATACCTTGTTAGAAGCCGAGGGTTTTTCATAGAGCTTACTCAATGTGCTCATCAAACCCTCTGTTGTTTTTTCTTTCAAAATATTGAAGGCTACCGACGAAGCCAGGAATAGCCATATTGTTCCTAATGCCTTTCTGTCAAGAACCTCCCATTCTTCATCCTTCATAGCCGTCAACTGTTTTTCTTTTCCGCCCAACGGTAGGTACAGATCTTTCTGGTACATATAGTCCTCCATTTGCATCTTCCATAACTGATAGTTTTGGCCGTTAAATTTCTCGACCCTAAACTTTCCTTCTTCCACCATTACTCCCACTTGAACCAAGAATCCTTCTTTCCTGCGAGTTTACCAACCAAATAGACCTTTTGGCTCTGATACCAATTGTTAGAAAATATGACCGTAGAGCAATAACAAATATACAGTTAAATCAATAAACAAGATGAAAAACACATTAAACATTACAGAGAGACACAGATATCACGTGGTTCACCCAAACGATGGGCTACGTCCACAAAGAAATTTTCCAGTCCTTTTATTACAGTCCAGAAAGATGAAGGGATACACCCTGCAGCAAAACCACTGCACTTCCTCTTCATGCTCTCATAGTCTCTCTTGCAGTACAATACAATACCATATCCAGTTGATTTACAATGCTCTCTTTTATAGGGGAAATACCATGGAAAAAATTCTAGGGTTAACCCAATACCATGGGTCTGCAATACTGTTGGCCAACACACATCCCAAAAAAAAATTTCTGGGGCTTCGCCCCCAAACCCCAAGGCAAAGGGAACGAGTGTACAATACTCCTAGGTTACAATCACAACTGAATAATATCTCTAGATCTGGAATATTAAGCTCCACAACCAACACAAAATATGAGTTGCATACAAATGGAAACCCTTCCTATAGAACTTCTTCAGCTACATTGCTGAAACCTACCTTACTAAAATTACCTTTGGGATACCTTTCACAACTACTAAGTTTCCTTCTTCATCCATGCATTCATAAGTCTTGTTATAACAATCAAGCTTTACTCTGTGAGCCTCTAACCAATCCATTCCAATGAGAACATCATAGGAACCAAGCGGTAGAACATTAAGATATACACAAGTGACCAATGCATTCATGACCAATGGACATTTCTCTACCACTTCAGTAACTTTTCTCTTATTTCCAGTGGCTAGATGAACTAACCAAGATTTCCTATGCTTTACTTTCTTAAAAGCACAAATCTCCACTACTCTAGGAGTAATGTAACCGTGACTAGAACCAGGGTGAATCAAAATAGAAACAGATTGCTCAACAATCTTACCTGCAACTTCAACAACAGCTGACTAGTGATCTGCCTGGCGGTCCTCCAGTGCTGCATAGATCATAGGAACTGCCCTTGCTACTTGACCCATTGTTTCTACTTCTTGAATGTTGTAAGTTGGCCTTGCACTCTCATTCTTGAGTGGACACTATTTGCGCAGGTGGGGTCCTTCACATTTCCAACATTTGAGTGGCCTTCTATCATGTTGTGGATCCTTAGGCTTTTCTCTTGACACTCCAACTAGCTTACTTGCAGCTTGGGATGGCTGCTTCTGCTGGTTCCTGAATCTAGAAGGTTTGAAACCTTTCTTTCTTTGGTCAAACTTCTCATTCTTCTTGTCCTTCCATGCCTTATGGTAATCAAGTTTACCTTTTCTTTGCTCATAGCAATACTTAGCCTTCCTTATTGCTTCTTCAGGAGTTCTAGGTTCATAAAACTCGATTCTATCTTTGTAAGACCGAGGCAATCCACTCAGAAACCACTGGACCTTCACTTTTTCATCTCTGATGTACCAGACATGCCTTAACAATTCCAAGAACTTATTTGCATATTCATCCATGGTCTGCTGCCCCAATATCAGCTCATGGAACTCCTTAATATTATCATCATAATACTTGTCAGAGAGGTATTTCTTCCTGAAATACTTCTTGAACTGCTTCCACTTCAGTTTCCTTTCACTGATCCTCTTTACTTGCTTGAAATGTTCCCACCAAATGGATGCTCTTCCATTCAGATTGAATATGCCAACTCTTTCATTCATGTTTCCTGAATAATCTTGCACTTGGAAGTACTTCTTTATCCCAAGAAGCCAAGATTTAGCCTCTTGTCCTGTCTTTATCTCACCATCAAGTGTAGGAGGTTTAGCTTTCTTAAATTCATCCCAAGAGTGATCCCTATGGCGTCTTCTTCTTTTCCTTTTGTGAGAAGATGAGCTTGTATCTCCACTGGATTCTTTAGAGTCAAATGATCCACTAGAAGTCCTTCTCCTTCTCCTAGTGCTGCTCTTACTGCCTTTCAGTCTTGCTGTACTTCATCCAAATTCTATCTTTCTCTGCAAATATGTCAAACTCTACAACATGGTATCATTCAACTGGTGCTGCTCTTCCTAGGCTTTAATCAGGCTTCTCATGGTGGCTGCAACCTCGGACGATGTCTCCTAGAATCTCCTTCCATTAGACTCTATGTTGTCATTTCCATTACGGACATTTTCTCCCATGGAATCTCCCACACGATCGTAAGAATTCCAAGCATCATATCCATCATGGGTGCTCATGACTGAACCATTCCTTGCTTTACCACAATGTTCTACCAGGAATACTGCTCTTGGAGGTGACTATGATTTTGCAAATGTGTTAGTAGAAAACTGTTAGATACATATCATTAATATAAATGAGAACTACTTACCTTCCTCTTCTGGAAATTCATAAAATAACAATTTTGCTAAAACAAAAAATTTTCTCTCTTCTTGTTCAGCCTTGAAATCTACTGATAGTCTGTTGAAAAATCCACTGAAAAATAGCTGGAAATTGTTGAGAAAATCACTTTGAAAAATCCAAAATTTCCTTTGGCACAATCGGACCCTTTCCCAACAAATTTTCTGACACTCCTGCGGTCGAAACACCTAACATTCCGTTGTATCGGACCTTCAGTCCTCTAAGCTTATGGACTGTTCACCTATTTCCTTCTATTGTATCGGGCCGGTAGTGGTCTAATACCTTGAGTTTTATCGGTGATGAGGACCATTTACCGCATCGATGGGGAACCAACTATTCCACTGCATTGGCGGTCGGGTGCTTTAGTGCATCAAGTGGCTAGTTGTCTATGGTTCCGCAATGACGGCCAACAATCCTTCTGTGTCTTCCGCGGCCACAAGCCTATCAGCGATCGAAAGCACTAACAGTTGCAGCGTCGGGCAGTTAGTCTTCTAGGCAGCCACAACGGCGGTTCATCATCCGTCAACCTTTTTCGATCAACGGTTGGAAGCACAACTAATACAGCTTTGGTAGTCGGAACATTTATCCATCGAAATATTAGTGCTCTAGACTTTCACAACGGCAGGTGCACAAACCACTAACTCCTTCTGATGTCATCGGCGACCAATACAACTAACTTCCACTGATCGCTGATGTGTTTTAACACTTAGAAAAAATTTTGAAATTTCTTCTTTGCATTGGTTCTTCCTTCAACTAACGTTCACCGATCCACTTCACTAGCCTCGGTAGCTTCATCTTCTATGCATCGGTGATCCCAACAACTATTCATCAGTGATCCCAACCACTATTCCTTCCGATCATCGATGATCTCATTCTTTAGAAAATTTTAGGAAACTTTTCTCCTCTATCTTCCATTGCATCGGTCGTCGGAACAACTATAATCTGCGGCATTGGTGGTCGGGGACTCTATCCATCGGAAGGATAGTCCTCTAGCCGTCTACAATGGCGGTGCACAATCAGCTAACTTCTTCCGATGTAGTCACCAAACTTTTCGCCACATCGGCAACTTGATCATATGAGCATCGAGGATGCGATCAACTAATCATCGCTGATTGCTGATGATTTCACTACTTTGTAAAAATTTTCAAAATTTCCTCTCCACTGCGAGTGAGCTTCAGACTAACATTTCACCATGTCGAAAGAATTTCTCACTTAGTTTTTCGATGCGCTGACAATTCTGGCACTTAGAAAAATTTTGAAAATTTTGTTGTTATTCACCCCTTTTCTCTTGGTTTCTTCTGGATAGTAGGCACCCTGCCTCTATTAGCTGCTTCTCATAACCCTCTGGGCCCCAAATGTTGCAACATAAGCTCTTTCACTGCATCTTCACAGCCCATTCAAGCCCATGCTGCAACCAGAGCTTTGATGCCACACTATATCATCCCCAACCCTCAGACCGACGAAGAGGATGCTACCATACATCAAATCATCCGGGCATCTAGCCCCCATGAACATCTACATACATACATATAATTTTGAAGCAAGATACTTAAAACATAAAACATACTACGATGCATTAATCATTCATATACATAGTGGAAGCAAAATGACATGCATCCATATACAATTTCGGCATTCACATGTACATTATCATTCATCAATGGTAAATATGATTGCATACACAAGTCAAGCAAGAATACTTATCTTAATAAGAAATTGTCCTGAAACCAGCTACGTCGCTGCAACGTTCCACCCAACCATAGGCTGGCATGCTCCTTAATCTCTCAGCAACGCTGCCACCACCGAGCCGAGCATGATTCCCCAAGGAATAAGGAACTAACAGGCTTACACATAGCCAAGGATAACAACACAACAAGGGTACACATTTTATCCAAGCCAACACAGTTGGGTTTATCAGGCGAACATCGGAACAACCAAGCCAACAAAGTTGGGTTTATTAGGCCATCCAGGAGCTAGAAAAGGCTAAATGCTAAGCCGATGAGCTCATTGAAGAGCCAAGGACACCTACACCAAAACTAGCATGAATTCCAGGACACCCACACACACCCAACACAAGGAAATCAGTCCTTTCTCTGCTACGCAGTCCCTCAGGGCCTGACCTCCCTTCCAGTGCTATTTAGGGGTTATGGAGAAGAAATCCATCCCTATAGCTTTGTCTGTGTGGTTCCCCAAACACACCAGGTTTATCAAGCACATCAGGCCCTCATTCACCACTCCAATGCAATCCGAGGACAAAACCACTACGTGCATGCATCAACCAGCTATTAAAGCTTTAACAGGGGATATACAACTCCCTGGATCATTCTTGGCCCTATTGTGGCCAAAACGATCCCACAGCAACCTACAGCAGCCCAAATCACAAGGGAAAACACATCCAACCAAAATGTAGGTACCCCCAGCAATGTATAGCCGATACCACCATAAAAAGGGGAAAACACAGTCAATCCAGACGTGGAGGTGACTACAGCCAGGGATTAATGAGGAAAACATAGCCACAATCTCCAAAGGAAGGACGGTATAATACACAGTTTGATCATACCCAGGGAAAATCGATTCTCTGCGTGAATGGAAGGAAGAACAGAACTATCGACCGGCAATCGGTGTGAGAGAGGGAAAAACAAACCCCAACACAATGGATTGTAATCCATTTTATCCCCGCTCTGCCTGAGGAAAACGAACAGCCCACGATCCAAGAGAGTGGACAGAACAGTCAGCATCCCAAACGGTGCGTGAGGAACAACTCCCAGCCTATGCGTGACTGAACCAGCTGGTGGAGGTGCGTGGGGGCAAGCCCACCACCCACCCCTACCCAACATTAACTGCATCAACTCAATAGGGGTTTAAGGTTTGACACATGGCTTTTCCCCATGGGGTCTAGGTTTAGCAATCCCCCCCCTTAACCTTAGGAAATCATGCCCTTTTCAACATGGTTGCAATGAACATAGCTGGTTGGGGTTACTTAATTAAAATGCATAGTTACATGATGCCACAACTTAATATGTATGCTGCATATCCCGATATACCATCAGTAATAGTTCCAAGCACTGAAACATAACACAATCAAATCGATGGTGGGTATTTTTCCTTCAGCTCCATACCATTATTCATTACAATATATACATCACATACATTAATGCAAACAGGGTCAAAACCGAGGTGTTACAAGACTTGTGTTGTATCGAGTCCAAAACTTATGTTGTATTAAGTTCATCAACTTATGTTGAATTAAGTTAAGAGCTTGTGTTGTATCAAGCTATAATGTTGAGGGTATGAGAGATTAATGTACTATGATCTTAAGTTGTATTAAGATCAGGAACTTATGTTGTATTAATTTTAGGAGTCTTGTGTTGTATCAATATTGCAGACTTGTGTTGTATCAAGTATGGACTTGTGTCATATAAAGTCAAATGATTCTCATGTATGCTACCCTATGAGATGGTTCTCATTAACTGGAGATGGTCTTGTGGTGTATCAAGTCTGTCCTTGTATCAAAACCATAGGACTTGTGTTGTATCATGTCATGAGTATCTACTATGTGATGTATGGCTAGTCATGGTCCCCAGGTGATATAAGTCTCATTTAGGGATTAGCTACCCCTAGAATGATTTACTTTAGCATATTACTATATGAACCAGGGTAATACATATGATCATAGGTCAAGAAACAATTCTTATGAGTATGATATGATAAAGATGATTAATTAATTAAACAATCTTGGACTATGCAGAATTAATTAATGATAAATGAGATGAGCACAGAGATAGAGTAAAATTCGAATTACCTATGTTAGACCTCTAGTGAAGTCAAATTACAAATACATAATCTAAGTCTAAGTTGTGGAAAACAAGTTTCAGTTAATTAAGGAATCTACTCCTTGATTTATGCAAAGTGGTTATCAAAGATGAAACTGATGGTGAAGCACTAAAGACATTCAGTTAAAATCCTAACTAATGGTCAAGAAATTAGTTGGTCAGTTACATTCAGTTATGTTCAGTTCCTATCATTTACATTCAGTTTAGTCTAGTTTAGTTCAGTTTAGTTACATTTAGTTACCTTTAGTTTTGTTCAGTTTAGATCAGTTACATTCAGTTCTGTTAAGTTCATATCAGTTATATTCAGTTCAGTTATGTTCAATTGCATTTAGTCATGATTTAGTTCAATTCAGTTACATCCAGTTTCATTTAGTTCAGTTCAATTCAATTAGTTATCACTCAGTCAGATGCAATTAACACTAGTGAATTAATGAAGGGAACATATCTTCATTTTGGGAGGTAATTACAAGGTGACAACTTGGAACCAAGTCAAGGAAGGCACAAAAGGTTAATGTGTATATATTTCCCACAATGCACACAGTGTATATAGTGTTCAAAGTTCCTAAAAACATTCAACCATTTTCTACCTCATTGTATGATTGAATAATCTTGTTATTAAAATGTTATTCACTTGGAAAGGCTAAGACAAAATTCATAGTGATCTCTATTCTCTATTGCAACTTAGATATCTCTTATCCGGAAATGTGCAAGTGTTGTAAAATCATTATCTGCATTTATCTACCATACTTAAAGGATTGTTTCTTGGGTTTTTCATCCTCCATATTTGGAGGTTTTTCCCAGGGTACATCATGTGTCTTATGGATTGAATAATTTGTATGTTTGAATTGTTTATGAGATCTGCATACAATGGATTTGTTTATGAAAAGTTTTAAAGTTCAAGTATCTCCATTATTGCTCAAAACATCTATAGGCGTGATGTCCCCATTTGAGGAAATATTTAATAAAGATTTATTTGGTGCTTTTATTTTGATTGTGTAGATCTCTTGTAGATTTTGTTGGTCTTTTCCTTTTTTACATTGTTCTTTCAATTTTTTATTCTATTATTCTATATTAGATCTCTTGGTGAACCTATGATGCACATGTTGTTTGATTTGTTTCCTTTTACATACTTAAAATTATACAATTTGAGCATTGTCAACCATAACCTTGTATTATTATTGTATTCATCTTAGAATTCGTCCTTATAGCTCCAGTGAGGTACTCTTATGACTGCAAGGCCAACCCCCTATGTATGGTTTCTTAAGCTACACCATTGTCTCCACAAGCCACCCTCCACCTTGTATCTCAATGTGAGTATCCCATTCATGTCTAGTCTCAACACCCTATATTTCGAGAGAGTAACTAATGATCCTATCCATCATGATGTTGCATGGCCTCCCATGCCTAACAAAATTCCTTTGAACATCCGTAGATTTGAGGGGAAGGTAGGAGAGGATCCTTAGAACCACATGATTTATTTTCACCTATGGTTCTCTTCTAATAGCATTGTAGATGATTTTATTATGTTTTTTTTTGTTTAAATAACATTGAGTAGTGTCGCAACCAAGTGGTACATTTACCAACCCCATGTTTCCATCCAAACTTTATGTCCTTGGCCTCCACTTTCCTGACATTGTTGAAGTTTCCCATCCATTATGATGAGGGAGTAGAAATCATATTATCATGATGCTAGAAATATTCCACCCATATCATGAATTATCATATCAAGAATGGAATCGACATTGAATTATTTGCAAGATTAATCTCAATGATTATATATTTTTAGAACAGTTCTTTGAATATATCCTCCTCGCAATAGATAAGAATGTGGTCTTTGAGCACCTGAAGACAGAAGAAGAATATATTCTTAAGGATCAGCATTATGATTTCATTTACACTGCATAGTCCAATTATTTATACACATTCATCCCCGATTCCCCTTGAGGAGTCTCCTCCTAGAAGGATCCTATAGGGGCATATCATTATATGGATGGAGTTATCAACATTCTTGCATCCCGATCAAATATATATTCTTTGTACCCTCCCATATTAGGTGATTCTGTGTATGGTAATCCCCATAACCCTAAGCATAATTATTGGGGCCCTACCATGCACAATGTTATTTCCTCGATTCATCTTTCTCTTCCTCGGATAAGGAACTAGTACATGTTATTCGTCTCCTTCTCTGGCTCTTGATGTTCATGAACCCTCATGTATGGAAACCATGTGTGGTAGTGACTCTACAAGATATGTTGATCATCTAGACATTAACCCTTACTACCATTTTCTTGGCCCATCCCCATCCCTTCCAGTTCTTCCACACCCTATGGCTCCCACTTTTTCTCATGGGAAAGTATATTACGAACAGAATATGCCTTCCCAACCCATTCCCAATTACTAACAAGGCCATCCAAAAAATAATAATAAGGGGAAGAACTGGGGTAACAACCAATTCCAGCAAGGTGGGGGATAACCCCTTAAATCTAGTGACCTTCCTTACTTTACACTTTGAATACTATGTGTTGATATTATTCAAGGACATTTGGTGATGAATGGCTCGACTGTGTGTGGAAATTAGTACCTTAATGAATAAATTGAATGCTATAGGCTATTTGTTATGACTAAGATGAATGATGAGGATGGAATGTTTATGTTTCTATAAAATTAAGAAATTATGATTAAATAAATACAATTATGTTTAGGCTAACACTCCTTACAACACTGGATTCATTCCCAATCCTGCGAACTAGGATCCTAACAAACTTTCCAAGGAGGGAAATAATCCTCAATTATTGACAACCATTTGAGCTCCCTTTTTGGTGTCTATAAACATTACACCCATCATTTTCTCTACTTAGATAATGCTTGCAAATTGTAAATGATACCAACAATTGAGTCGCAACAACTTCCCCATAAGGGAAAACGAATCCACCTCTACCTCGTTCAACCCAATCAAAACCGATGGTTATGCAAACCCCTTCCCACTGCAATAGGTAGTCATAACACAAACTTTGGCACCTTATTCTCCTCCACCATCATCTTCTAGTCATATAAATGAGAATTATGTACAACATATCTTTATTATGTATGTTGACATCAACCTTCATACTAGAGTTAACCAATATGGTTCACTTGTCGAATCCTCTACTATTGATAAAGGGAAAGGCTCTCCTCAAGTTGATGAAACTTTGCACCTAACTTGTACAACTACAAACGATATCCCAAAAGTCCATACGTTTCCTCTACTTCACATAGTAAACAAACCCAATTACTGAACCGCTCCTAACTATAACATTGTGGATGACTTGACACAATCTCCTTCTATCATGTCTATGCCAAAGGTTCTAAATTTTTTTCCCACACAACGCAATGAACCATTTTCCTCTTTAGGTGTAATAGACCCTTATGATTCTATCCTAATGATGCTTGATCATGTTATACCAAAATCTTGTCACCATCATCTGATAATACCTTTGACATACCTACTTGCCCTAAATCCCAGCTTCTGGAGTGAAGACTAAATGGTTTGTTTATCAATCTATCATAGAAATTCCCAGCACCGCGCATGCCCCTTTATCCAGGAGCGGTAGCCCTGCTCGCACCGCCTTTCATCGGTTGTCCACAAGCGGTGCCACCGCCCATTGTCCTTGGTCCATAGGCAGTTATTACCAGAACCGCTCTGTCATAGAAGGAGAAGTGCAGTAGCCTGGGTAAAAAGGGAAAAAGAGAAGCTTCTCGAGGCTTCTAGAGGATAAGCCTCGAGATATCCCTTATCCCTACCATTGTGGGTTGGTTGAGCTCGAGATCCCTCATCCTAGGATCTTAGAGGCCACCTCACCCACTAATTTATCAACCATCTCTATCCATTAAAGCCCTATAAATATGAGCTCATAGCCATGGTTGAGGGGAGAGCATTGAAGGTATTGTTATGCTGTTGGATTGATTCTTGGCCCAAGATCATTTGGAGAGAGCACAAAGAGCTAGAGTCGGAGATTTTGGGGATGAAGAGTTGGTTTCATGGAGATGCATGTCAACACTAAGGCTTGGTTGTAAACTTCTTCATATTTCTAATGCAAGTTGATTTTCTGTCCCATATATATTGTTGATTTTTGATTTCATATATATATTGCTAGATTCCTTAGTCACTAGCATAGTTTAGTAGATCATATTTTGGTTGCTTTGATCTATTTCGTGTTGAGATCGATTGCAGGTACACAGGTGGACTATCAAAGCCTTGTATTCCAGATATCTACAGCGTCTAGGGAGAGTTATCAGCCTCTGTGATCTATTTGTTCTGGATCTAAACCATTCAGACCAGCGGAACACCTTGATGTCCCCAACAGAGTCGCCAGATTTGTTAGCCAGAATATTTCACCTTATAATGATCTGAAGTCGAACATGGTAGAAACCACTTGATTACCGGCCAATGATATGAACCGTTAACAAGTGTGAGGGAGATCACCATTAATGTCAATGATTCCCAAGGTACCCTAGTACAATCTACTGAGTGTGAATAGATGTCCTGATGTCGAACACCCAGTCAATTCTATCGATCAAAGGTCAATGATGTGAACCTATGTCGAGAGTGAGAGAATCTGTCATTAAGGAATACAAATCTCAAGGTACTCAATATTGTTTCTAAGACTATTTCTCGGATGATGAGATGATGTGGACGGGAATAGTCTCGTCAAAGGAGGGCCATGATGAGTCCCACATCGACGACATGAAACTCGAAACATAGTTCTGGAACGATGTGGATGTAGTAACCATATGACTGACTCAAGATACTGACACAAAGACTGTGTAGACTGCAGAGGTAAAACTTCTTCAAATCCCCTTTGAACATTGGGTGGCACAACAAAATGACTTGGCAGCATGACTAGACAGGACAGATACACAATGCAACAGTGGAGAATGCATTCTTTTGAAAGACTCAAAGTTGGGCATGACTCATGAAAGTGGATCGTCATGGAGATCAGCTGAATACCCAATTGACTGACATGATTGTGCAGAGAAGTGCCATGTTCAAAGGTAACGACAAACAACTGCCATTATTTGCAAAATGATTCCCTTCACATTTCCCCCATCATGATTGATGAGTGCCTCTTTTCAGTTTTACAAGTTCAAAGAGGGTAACAAACACTCGATATAGCTTGTCAGAAGACAAGTCCAGTCTCATATGTTTTACGAACTTGAGAGAGGAGGGGTTCGTTTCCAAAACAGGTCTCTCAATGTTTAATTTAACGAGTCCACTGAAAGAAAACTCGGTATCATTTATGTTTAGAGAGTCTGAACGAATACGGAAGAAGACTCCATGGGGGTCCTTTTTCATATGATTTAGTCTCTAAGGCCCGAAAAAGTGTAAAATCATACCTTAGAGAATTCTTCCAGTCATGATTGGCTGGAGTGTTCATTTCTTGTAAATAGCCCTATCCAAACTGAGAAAGAGATAACCTACCATCAGACAGACGACTCTTCAAATACTTTAACGAGCATGAAGAAGACAAGGTCCCTTGACAATCTTTTCATATTTAGAGAGTCTGAAAAGGGTTTAAAGAGAACTCCATGAGGTTTCTTTACACAATGTCACTTTTTATGAGCCTGGAAAGATTAAAAAATGGACTCGATTATCTTTTCATGTTTAAGGAGTCTGAAAGAAGATGTGAAAAGAAGACTCCATGACGTTTCTTTACACAATGTCGTATTTTACGAGCCTGGAAAGAAACTTTAACTGGACTCGGAACTTTGATACTAGATTTTAACGAGCATGACAAAGTGTCCTAATAAACGCTCAACGACCTTTTTCATTTTGTGAAAGTACAAAAAAGCCATAAACAAACTTTCCAAATCTTTTACTAAAGTCAACCTGCAGACGACTCATAAACAAGTGTTAAATGCATCCAAAATCAACATTAAGGGATTATGACAAATAGATTTTGACCAGAACATGATGTAATATCAAAACTATACCAAGTCAAACCCAAAAAATGCCTATATAAGGAAAGGAAATAGTAAAAAATCAAACATTTCACTATTAACCTCTAGCAGAGAGCACTTGGAGCATTTTCTAGCAAGATCTTCCACATTTGATACCGGGAGTTCCCACCACGTTCCCACCGTCCGTTTTCAGTCTCGTCAGTTGCAGGTAACAGCTAAGAACCTGGGAATTTGTTTAAAAAGTGCTCATTTCCTTTTCCCCAGGTTGCGATGGAGTTTTGTATATCTAGCATGGATCCACATTTGTATGGTTGTGGTTATGCTCAAATTTGCGTCTGTATGACATAGATTTACGTTGTATGTCTTGTAGCTATGTCCAAGTTTGAGTCCTCTATCACATGGATCTACACTGTATTCTAGTAGCCATGCTTGTTTATTCCACTCATGGATCTTCCTTGTATTGGTCTGCAGCTATGAGTTTGGTTACTTGTGTCTATGACTCAACATACTGATGTACTACAGATGCCTACTTGACTGCATACTCCGATCGAGTTGACATTTTCATCTCCTGGCAACGACTTGTTCTCAAAGCTCTCATTTATCGTATCACTCTAAGACTCATGCTTTGGGGGGCATCCTGTTATACCAAAATCCTGTCACCATCATGTGATAAGACCTTTGACATACCTACTTGCCCTGAATCCCAGCTTCTGGAGTGAAGACTAAATGGTTTTTTTATCAATCTATCAAAGAAATTCCTAGCACTGCGCATGCCCCTTTATCTAGGAGCAGTACCCCTGCTCGCACCACCTTTCATCGGTTGTCCACAAGCAGTGCCACCGCCCATTGTCCTTGGTCCATAGGTGGTTATTACCAAAACTGCTCTGTCATAGAAAGAGAAGTGCGGTACCCTGGGTAAAAAGGGAAAAAGAGAAGCTTCTCGAGGCTTCTAGATGATAAGCCTCGAGATATCCCTTATCCCTACTGTTGTGGGTTGGTTGAGCTCGAGATCCCTCATCCTAGGATCTTAGAGGCCACCTCACCCACTAATTTCTAAACCATCTATATCCATTAAATCCCTATAAATATGAGCTCATAGCCATGGTTGAGGGGAGAGCATTGAAGGTATTGTTATGCTGTTGGATTAATTCTTGGCCCAAGATCATTTGGAGAGAGCATAGAGAGCTAGAGTCAGAGCTTTTGGGGATGAAGAGCTGGTTTCATGGAGATGCATGTCAACACTAAGGCTTGGTTGTAAACTTTTTCATATTTCTAATGCAAGTTGATTTTCTGTCCCATATATATTGTTGATGTTTGATTTCAGATATATATTGCTAGTTTCCTTAGTCACTAACATAGATTAGTAGATCATATTCTGGTTGCTTTGATCTGTTTCGTGTTGAGCTCGATTGCAGGTACACAGGTGGACTATCAAATCCTTGTATTCCAGATATCTACAATGTCTAGGGATAGTTATTAGTCTCTGTGATCTATTTGTTCTGGATCTGAACCATTCAGACCAGTGGAACACCTTGCTGTCAGCAAAAGGTGAAATATTCCAGCTAACAGATCATGATCAAGAAAAATATCAGATTCCCTCTTTAGTATATTTTTAAGATCGTCTAACTGTCAAAAAATTGGTTATTCATTATTGTACCATTAATGGAGGTGCTTCCACCTACATCATGTCTAATCATGTCTAGAAGTAGTTAGGTTACCCTTACTTGGAATTGTCCCTTATGACATTGTAGGATTATGATAGTTGTGCTACTCAACTATAATGTCTCATCCACCTATAGACTTAGCCGAAAAAATGATCTTGATTGACATTGAGGTGGTTAACACCCAACTAGATTACAACCTCCTCCTGGGATGTACTTACATGTACACTATGAAAGTAGACTCCTTATCAATATTTAGGCTTATGATGTTCCCCCATGAAGGGAAAATTTTAAAATAAGATCAACTGAACTATTACAACACCAAGGGTCTAGTTTGTCCTGAATATTCCATACGCACAATTGACAATAGTTTTGTGTTGAACCTTTTTGTTGTCAGCGATGTCAAAGGATAAATCAACAAGTCTATTGAAGGTTCAATGTCAAAAGATAAACCATCAATTTTAATGAAGAAAGAAGATGAGATTGATTTCAAACATATGATATGGATAACTTGAAGAAAGTAATAATTAAAGTATATGAATCCATCACGAAAAGGATCTCTATGTACAAAGCTAGTTTGAAGAAATATATAGAGAAGAAATGTGGAAGGTCTGGTATCGTACAAATGCCACCCAAGAATGTCACATATGTGCACAAATACCACCAATTCTATGGGAATTAGTGCACAAAACCCCAAAAATTTGAAATATCAAATGATGCATGATGACGTAGTATATAACACAATGGTTAGTTTGACCAAGAGGAAAGAAAGTTGTGGAGTCACTGAGTAAACAAAATTCCAACTGGTGGACACATCTCTTGAACTAGAAAGAATATAAATAAGCAAGAGATGGAAGAATTGTAGTAATCTTGTGACTTGAAGTATGAAGAAGATACGATATTTTGACCAGGAAAGCTTCTAATTTGTAGGATGCAAATGACTTGTTTATTGCAGAAGAAGTTTATACAATAGAGTTGGACTACGCGAAACAAAAAACATGAATTTAAGTAAGTGTGTGAAATAGAAGGATACCCTATATTAGGATGTGTGAAAAACATACACAATGGATGACACAGATCTCAAAATCACAGAAGCGATAACGTGATGTAGAATCACATATTCTCGAAGATTGAAAATCGATGAAGTATTGAAGTAAGCAGTGTCATAGATTGCATACTATTGTAACATAGGTAATTGAAGGCTAATACATATCAAAGAATTTGCAGTAGTCGCATATCGAAAAGTCGCAAATTGTAGACAAGGTAATTGTGTAATTCAATTTTTATTTTGATACACAAATATTCTTATCAGGGAGGGAGGAAGGGGAAAGGAAAGGGAGTCTTAGATTCCTTCCACTCTGTGTTTGTAAAACCATCAGGGAGTTAGGAATAGGTAAGGAAAGGGATTTGTATCTTCCTTCTATTTGTTGTTGGTAAAAAAATCAGTGAGTCATAGCTTTGTTCCAGTTGGATATGCTAATACAATCAAAGGGTTGGAGCCTCCTTCTAGTCGGTGCTGGTAAATATAATCAAGTGTTTAGGATTCCATTCAGTTGTAGCTGAAGAACATAAGCATAGATCTTAGTATTCAATAGGATGGTTCGTGAATACTGTGAGTTGGAGCTTGCACAAAAAGTTAAGGTTGGTGCTTGAAGTTTAGCAAGTGTGTGCTTGCATAGATAAAATTATTTGTAGGTTGGTGCCTGCAATCAACAGGTTGATACTTACAAATAAGGTTGGAACCTGAGTGAGTCGGTTCTCACAATTGGATATTGTTGTCTCTTATATATTTAATTTATTTTATATATTTTGTGCATAATTGTGTCCATTATTATTTTTGTTGAAACTTTTTTAAAGGTTTAAAATTTTGTTAAGTGCACAATAGTATAATTTACGCAATATAGTGATTGACCCCTGCTCTCAGTATATAATAATTCCAACATTTTTCATAGTTTGTCCATCCCTTTAGTTTTTAATGTGGGACGCAGTATCTTTCATGATTCTACCACGATCAATATTTTTTAGGCTTTTAGGCTTGTGCACCATATCCTTTGGGAATATTACCACTCAGGGGTCAATGGACCCCTGCTCTTAGTATATAATAATTCCAACATTTTTCATAGTTTGTCCATCCCTTTAGTTTTTAATGTGGGACGCAGTATCTTCCATGATTCTACCACGATCAATATTTTTTAGGCTTTTAGGCTTGTGCACCATATCCTTTGGGAATATTACCACTCAGCCTCAAACTACTGCCCCTCCCAAATTGTAATCTGGGAACATCTGGGGATCCATGACTATTCATCATATCCTGTGTTTATTTCCACTTTCTGAAATAGTGATTTTTCCTAGCATGGATATTCTAAACCTCCCATGTTTGATGCTAGGTATTCCTTTGTGGTACCTTACTCCACCAAACCTATCATCCACACCACAGGTTTTCTTGAATCCTATGCAACCAATTGGTACTTCCAATAATCCCTCCTCCTGGAGTCACTAAGAAAGAACCACCTTCCACCCAACCTCATCCTAAGAAGAAGGTTGGGAGAGAAGCAAAGAATGTCACAATGCAAGATACTCCAAACCAAGCAATGAATCCCCCTCCTACTATTACATTTGAAGAATACTTGTCTTGTGCTATACATGATGTTTTATTTTATGCTATGTGTCACGTCCCTGACCCTCACACTGGGAAAGAGGACGCGATGAACACCAATGCAACCGAGAAAACAACCCCATGAACATGGACAAGGATAAATGCTGAAATTAAAAGCTTAATCATAATGCATACTAGATAACCAGATGCATAATCCATTGTACAAGATGCACAGTTCATCAACATACAGTGGAAGCAAACACACATACATTTCCAACATTCAACATGTTCATCATAATTCATTTGACATCAACATAATTGTAGAGATGAAACAACCAGAAGTACTTATCTTTTTAATGAAGAATTCACCCCGCAACCAGCTACGTCACTGCAACGTTCCACCCAACCATAGGCCAGCGTGCTCATCAATCTCTTAGCAACACTGCCACCCCCGAGCTGGGCATGATTCCTCAAGGAATAAGGGTCAATGCAAACTTACACATAGCCAAGGTTTGCCAACACACAGCCAAACCCACACCATAGGGTTCACCAGGTTGTCAAGGAGCTAGGATAGGCTAAATGCCAAGCTAGTGGCCTCAACACCAGTCTTCTCATGCATCTCCAGCCTCTAATCCTACTCACAATAGTCCGAAGACCACCCACTCACGGCACTGTGATGAAGGCAAAGACAACCGGGGACAGTCCCAAACCAAAGATGAAACACGGCTCAAGCCCACAAGGAAACTGAGAGTTGTTCTTGGCCCTAGCATGGCCAAAACAACTCAACAACAACACCCAAAACCAGGGTACTTCAGCAACCCAGCTTCACAATAAAAACGGTGGCAACTTTACACAGTCCACAATGGATAAGAAACAGAACTCCCAGCATAGCCATGGGAAACTCAAACACAGATGCGGCAATCAACAGCCAACAAAATGTGGGGAAGACAACAGTCCCACAACGTAATCAGTGAACACAACTCACAACATGGGGAAAATGGCTCCACACGGTATGTGCGTGAGGAAAACTTGCACCTGTCACGTCCCCCAAATATAAAGAAGGCCACAATAGTCACCACGTAAGGGAGACAACAGTCCATCAAGGACAACTAAGAAAACGAAAAATAATTATACAGGACGCACTGGGGAAGAAACTACATACCCTCAGCCTGTGCATGAAAGAACTTGCACTAGATCCCCAAAATACAGAGGAAAAACATACCCGATTCCACTCTGTGGAAAAACATGAATGACCACTGATAAGCGGCTCCCCTCCAGGCTTCGTGAGATCCAGCAGGACAACTTCCTGTGCATGAGGATGCATAAGACTTCTACTCCTGCGTGAGGGTGAATAGCTCCACTTATGCATGCAGATGAACAGACAACCGAAAATGCATGAATGTCTCAGCACTGTCGTGGGAAGGTGAGACTAGGCCAACTGCCTGCGCGTGAGGAGAAGGGAGTGACCGTCCCTGCGTGAGAGTGAACCGACCATCTAGAGAATGGGAGAATGGCGGTGGAGGTGAAGACCAGGCACGTGAGGAAAACAGAATGAAGAATCCCCCCATTCGTTTGCCCATCGCGAGGTGAAGAGGAGGTCTGCTGGTGGAGTGGGCACGTGGGAAAGGATGGACAGTCCTGCCACACCCACCACCACTCAGCAATAACTGTCCCAACTAACTCCACAAGAATTGAAGAGGTTGAATGAGACAAGGGAAGATGGCAAATCAAAACAAGGTGGCAACACATGGGTTTCCCCCCCATAGACCAAGGTTTGACATCCCCCACCCCTTATCCTTCGGAATCATGCCCTTTTCATTCAACGTTGCACTGCCGTAGCTGGTTGTGGTTTATTTTATTTGATGTGCGTATTTACATGATGCCAAACTAGGATGTGCCAAATAGCACAATATACCATTGGCAACTATCCCTATTGCCGAAACATACACAACCAAATCGATGGTGGGGCTTTTGCCTTTAGCTCCTCACCATGATTAATTACATTATATATACATCATGCAAACAGGGTCAAAACCGGGGTGTTACACTATCCAATAGTGTCCATATTTTTCCATCTTGCACACACATTTGTAGGTGATAGAGGATAAAACCAATGAGAACATTCTGGTTTTCCACTTCCTTGACACTCCCAAAGCACACAATAAATACTTTCACACCAACCCTTGTTGTGCATTATGTGTCCTTTATGGTTATTATTCACACCATTGTATTTATATACTCGACTAGTATCGATATGTTTGACTAAATTCTATAGAATTTCCCTAGATTCTCGAGTCACCACAATCAAATAAGTATGCCCTCATGTATCCTACCCAAATGGGAATACCAATATTTATTACATATAATCCTATGACTATCCTTCATCATCCCATACTATTGTAGTTGTATTGATAGAATTAATCCCCTTCGACTTATCTGTTTAATCCTTTCGAAGTAACGAATAGATCCTTGAAGTGCTTACAGAATTGGACTTACCTTGGGATCATATGCACCATCATGACTAATTCAATCCCAAAGAACCCATTATCATGTCTCCATCTCTAGCCCAATTATTCATTGATACAAAATAATTTATTCATTGTGGAAACATTAATTGGTTCAAGAATATGATCCCAACCCCGATGCCTTTAAAGAACGTAATCAGGATAATATATCTCCCACCATCTAGGAGGACATTTCAACTAAACCAGGTGTCACCGATAACATCCTTTTAGGTGCTTCTTATTCTCCTAAATAAATTGCTTCCTACAAATCACTTTTCAAGAGTTTTGTGATGTTTTGGCTTGGTCTTATATTGATATGCTTAGAATCAACACCGCCACATTGAACAACATATCAATAAATGGTCAAAGATTGCACTAGTGCGTTAAAATAAGAGACCCATTCACCCTTTAAAAGCATTGACCATTGAGTATGAGATAAAAAAATTGTGCAAATATGGATTCATCTATCTGATTTCATATACCATATGGGTATCCAAACCCATTCTATTGAACAAAAAGAAATGCATTATCAGTGTTTGCAATGGATTATAAGAATTAAATATAGCATGTCTAAAAGACAATTACCCCACCACCTTCATTAACTAATTTATTGATGCTTATGTTGGGCATGAGGTCCTTTCCTTCATTGATGGATTCTTGGGGTGTAACCAGATTCAAATTCATAAAGAGAACCAGTATAAAACCACCTTCACCACCCCATGGGGATATTTTCTTATTGACACATGCCATTAGGACTTAATAATGTTGGACCTACCTTCGAACAATACATTCCATATTTATTTCATGACATGGTTCACATCATTCTCACATACTTGTATAGCCTCATGATCCATTCCAAGAAACACTTGTGGAATCTTTAGGACCTTCAATGAGTGTTCCTTAGATAAATACAACATTTTTTTGAATCCCATCAAGTGTGTCTTTTCATTCCTTCAAGTAAATTGTTGGGATTTATAATTTCCTAAAAATGGATCATTGTTGATCCATTGAAGCTTCAATACATTGTCAACCTTCCCCCACTATGACTTTATGCCAACTACAAAGAATCGAAGGTAAGGAAAATTTCTTACATTGACCCATATCAAACTATGCCACAACAATTCATTGATTCTTGTGTTTTCTTTGTTCCAATGTCACCTTCGTTTGGGATGAGAAAGTAAAAGACACTTTCGACATATTGAAACAACATCGTATTTACACCCCCTTGGTTTTCCCTATAGATTTTATAAAAGGATTTCATCCTTTACATTTTTTTATTTGAATATGTCATCACTAGATTGCTAATCCAAGAGGACTCTTCTTATCAAGAGCATGCTATCTACTACACGAGTCAATTTTTTTTTGTCTTTCCTCCCTCCTACCCTCATGAGGAGAAGTTATCCTTAGCCATTATATTTTCTATTCAGAAGCTTCACCGCTACATTCTCCTAAGTTGAACCAAAAGTGTTGCGAACTAAAATACTATGTTGTATTTCTTGAATCAACACCTTATTTAATGTAGAGTTTCTAAATGGATCATTATCCTACAAGAGTACGACTTTAATTTTGTAACCCCCAAAAGAACTAAGGATTTGGATTTGGCATAAATTATCACGGATACACCATCTACTTTCGCATCCTCCCCGATAACAAAACACCTTCTATATGAACACTTTCTCACCATATCTTCCAAGGATCAATGGTATAGGGACATCCTTTTATACCTACACACTTAGAAGTATTGTCCTCACCTTAACCATGTTGATTGTCCTAATATTCATAATAAAGCCCCTCGATTCCTTCTTATTAGTGATGTTATATATCAATGAGGAATTTATACCATCCTCTAATGATGTCTCACTCATGATGAGGTTGAACAAGTCTTAAATGACTGTCTTAATGCAGGATCCTATGGAATCAATTTCTCATTGTTGGATACCATGAAAAAGGTCATCTGGACCAGTTATTTTTGGACGAACCTTTTATTCAACTGCATTGTGGTATTCAAACACTATTGTAACTACAAACTCTTCACTTGAAATGTAAGAACCCATCTTGCACCTCTACATTCATTTGTCACCATTGGTCCCTTTTGTAAGTAGGCCATTAACTACATGCAATGCAATCTTGTGTAAACTAGTGGGCATAAGTACATAATTGAGGGTGTTTCCTATTTTGTTAAATGGGTTAAAGATATGAGAACCTCCCACTACACTAGATTCACTGTAGCGTTTTCATTTTAACCATGTAACCAATTGGTGTTTGATCACAATCCTCACTTCAAGAAGTCCTTATGGAAAGAACTTGCACACCTTTTGAAATTTGAGCACTTATAATTATTCACCTATTACACACATGGAAATGGCCAAGCTATGGTTTTCAATAAAATCATCAACACCATGCTCCAATTAAAGGTGGATAACAACACATCCAATTGAATCCATATGTTCTTTCTAGCCATTGGGTGTATCAAACATCCATCAAAATCATGACAGGTTTCACCCCATTCCATATTGTGCATGGAGCTGAGTACACCCTCCATACTTTGTGTTAGATACATTCCCTACACATCACCTTTGAACTTTTACCATAGACCATTGCTCTAGAACAACATATAACCATCCTGGAATAGGAGGACAAGGATCCTCATGTGGCACTCCAAATAGTTCAAGATGCCAAGAAACAATAAAAAACTCTTTATGAGACCCATGTCCACCCCTGCACATTCCAAGAAGTTTCCCTTGTATTTTCCTACAGCCAAGCCCATGATAAACTTGGATCCCATAGAAATGGGATCATCTACGTAGCTCTGACTTCACATGGCATGGGATTTGACAATCCACAAATCTCAAGAATTCACCTTACAAAAGTCAACAATAGGCATTGCAAACATTTATAGGGAAGGCATCGCTTTTACTTCAATATTAAGTGTTTATTTTTGTCAAACCTTCAAATATCTCCAACATTCTTTGTTCCAAGATATTATTGAAGGCATGACAATCCCTATGTTGAAGGTACAAAAAGGAGAAAAATTTGCTTGCCTCTAAATCTTTCCCACTACAATTTGTTTAACATTCCTTCTTCTTCTTCTTTTACATATCTACCTTCCACTGCTATGTATTCCTTCGTTGCACATTCTACTTTGTATCATTTTCTTCTTCTTCTATATGTCTCTCACTCTTCTTCCTAGGCCTATAAGGTTTACTAGAAAGGGAGAAAAAAAGAAACCCCCCTTTATTGTACTCTAAAGAAAAAGACAACATTTTATGGAACATAACCTTTTGTCAAGAACTTTAGTTATTTCATATGTTACTATATATTATTTATCTATGTTATGCTTAAATTTATTGTTTTACTCGTTATTCACATCACATGTGTCATATTTCCCTTTTTACGTTATATCTTTAGAATTACATAAATGTTTTTTGTATGCAAGAACAAACTTTCTTTTTCTTTTCCAACAAGTACATTTTTCAATATTTTTAGCTCCTTTCTTTTGACATATAAATAATGTAACACTATTTGAGTCTACATTCTTTTTTCCTCTTTGAAAATATACATGGATATGCAATTCCTATCCACGCTAACCTATAACTCTCAAAAAATACAAGAGAATAAAGAAGCTTTAGAGAGAATAGAAACACACTTTCAAACAACTTACCTCCTTCCACTTAATCTCATTCACCCAATTGTTTGTTTCCTCTCTAAATTGAACTCCCTCCCCAAGCATGTCATCCATCTACACAAAATACACACAATGTGACTTATATGGCCAGCCATGCTACTCTAACATGGAAACCTTTCTACATACATAGACTATAAATGTTTTTGCCACTGCCATACATCACCTTCTGTATATTACTGAGTTGTACTACATGCTTATCTTTTGATTTTTGTACCAATTATTATTTTCTTCCCTTATACCATGTTCTATACAATTTGTTTTCTCTTGTGGCATGCATAAGGTTCAACACTATCCACAAGGTAATTGTATTCCATATGTAAAGTTGAAAACCGTGTCATCCTTTAAATGGTTTATTTTGTGCCATCACTTTTTCAATTATATGACACTTTTAACATGTTACAACTCTTTACATTAGCATAATCTTGGATGAAATTCTATGACGCCAATTTTGAATTCCATGATAACTTTAATATTCATAGTTTCTTGTACTTGTTGTTTGCTTAGAAATTACATTGCTTTATTTTTCACATTTGCGTTGTTTGTCTAACAAATTTGCATCATGTATACAAAATGTGTGTTGCAATGTATATAGTCTAGTTTCCAAGATGGGTTACAAAAATGCAATTATCCAATATCATATTCTAACCCAAAATATTTCCTACTTTCATTGTTAGGTGTACATCTAAATGGGATTATTTTAGTGGTAGCAATATTTTATTGTTCATACCATTTTTGAATTCCACGTGATAATCGTCTTATTCAAGTAACTACTACCTATTAAGAAAATGTGACTAGAACGTTTTGTGTTTTCTTTGGTATTTCATCCATTTGTGATTCCTTAATTTTCGTTTCTAAAGGTCACCACATAATTTATCTTATTGAAAGAAGAACAGGTAGAGGATGTCATATATGTTCTAGCATAGATTCATCCATATGGACTATAGAATTTTGAACAATAACTTTCTTGTACCCAAACCAATAAACCATGTTTCTTCTTATTTCCTTAACATATAATTAGTTTTGCATCCATCCAAACTAATCATTATGTTATCATTTATAAGAAGACAACTATAAACTTCAATGTCCTTCTCTAGTCTTACAACATCACACTTATTAAAAGGTTATTACTTCCCTTTCTTCTACACTTTTGTTTCTCCCCTTTGTTGACAAGGATCTCCAGTTTCTTATCCACAAATGTTAAGTATAATGAGATTATATGGTTTCATCTCATTCAATATTCACCTAATATGTCATGCATGTTGTTATTGTAGTGTATCCATGCACCCTCTGGAATGGTGTATTTCATAGGATACTCACAATAACATTCATGCATACATAGCCAACATTATTGGTGCTTCTGAATTTGTTCTCATACTTGCTGCAAGTTGTCATGTCAAGAAACTATTTTTCAAGGTAAGCACATATTTTCAGTGGTTTAAAGGCAAATAATACTTTTAAATATCTTGTATTTTAACAAAGCTATTTTTGTTTTACCATTTTTGCATCATAAAGGCATGATATACAAATTTGATTGATAGAAAAGGAATTCTTTAAACCCCATTTATAACAAGGAAATACAAATTCTTTTGATTAAGATTAGACAATCATAGTTCATCATTTTAAGAAGCTCTCCCAATGTTAGAAAAAATTTCCAAAACTAGATTATCATAAGCCTATACATGTTTCTTGGGGTTAGGGTTAGATTATTGTTTCTTAATCCCTTAGGAATTTTCTTGTTCTCATCATCTATTGATTGTGCATCCTTCTGTACATATCAAATATTTTTTTTCCTTGTTGGAGGGTTAAAAAAAAAACATCATTGCTCAATAATATCAAGAATTATAGTCTTTGAATCTATATATATTCAAACACTATCATACAATGTTTCATCAATGATTGTGATTGAATTATTTCCCAAGTAAAATAAAAGAACATTGAAAATCAATGCCCATAGGTGTAGTCTCTATTTTCCTAGAGCATCATCTACAATGAACTATGAG
>LPNX010229480.1:67235-157302 GCA_001517045.1 Pseudotsuga menziesii | reverse complement strand
TATATATATATATTTTGAAAGGGATATGATCGCAGATAATACACAAGTTCTATCTATTGTAAACTCCCTATACATTTAACAAAATTTGCAGCTTTTGTGAAATTCATAACTTTTGCTTTCCCCTTGTAAATGGTTAATATCTCAAATACTCATGGACTTTTTATACTAAGACATTATTTTCTTTTTTAAGTTGCTTCCCCTTAGAATGTTTTTTAGGGCCTTCAGGATTGCTAAAGGTTATTTTCTTCTACTGAAAAATTATCATAAGATGATATAATACACTAATATATTATAGTCCTTCAAAAACCAAGTTACTTAATTATAACTCAATTTGATTAAAATCCATTCATTTCTCTTAAAATACTTGAAGTACTAAGTCTCTACACGAACGCACGCAACAATTTTTGTAATTGCTTTAATTTGGTCTTTCATAGCTATTGCACTTTGATAAAGGTAGTATGAAATATTTGATAGAGAAACATGGCAACTAGCAGTCTTTTGAATCCAAATTTTCCATTCTTATAGAACAATGAAAATGGAATGTTGAGTGATGTTCATGGAGTTAATGTTGCATGTGGGTCATGGATGAAAATCCATGCACTCATAGATTCAATGAGTATCCTTAGAAATGTATTCTAAGGAAACGAGGTATGCACCAAATTTGGAATACCAATAGTATTCAACATGTCTCCATTCCAACCAATGACAATAACTAGATCCTCCCATTAAAATAAAGGTAGATTATGCTCTGTATTATTCAGTTGTGTACTCTTTCAAGTTGATTTATGGTTTATTATATCTCAATGCCTCACATAAACTATTCTAGCTATCATAACCCTACTAAGCATTTCTTCGACTATGGAAATGTGTCACTCAAATATATAGTTAATAGGATTCAGTTCTTGTTTATGTCATCAAAATTCTACCTCTATTTATATTTTTACAATACATCCTCAAAATGTTGAACCTGGATGCATACATGAGCTTCTGAATATTTACAAAGCCAAATTCATGCATGGGAACTTATTGTTAAACAAAAAATGCTAAATTTTAAATGCTTATATGGGACTACATAAGTACTATCATGGAGAGAGGAAGCCATAATAACAAGATTACCTACTCAAACATAAGTTGAGAACTATAATTCAAATTTAGTTTGAATTTCTACCTCCATTAGTTAAGAGATGGAAAATGTGAATACAAAATTTGCAAATTCACCTGCCCATCGAACATATCTCCCTATTTCTCTATCATTACTATAGGTGATAATAATGGTACATAGTTTATCAGGTGTATATAATTTGGGAAATATGTAAGTTTGAATAAAACCCAAATGCGCTCTCATATGTAAAATGCCACTAATCATATATGGTTGATAACCTCTATTTCAAGTTACATAGGTGCTTTAATATTAGCGATCATGCATGTTTCCAAAAAAATATTTGTATGCTTTTCTCAAAGCCAAAACCTAGTTTGTTAGTTTAATAATTCCTTTCCATACCTCAACCACCAGATCACAATTTCATAGGCCACTTTATTTTTTTGTTGCTTTCCATAAATTTGGAAGAGGGATTAAAGCTAAATTACACAAATCATGAAAATGTGACTACCAACTTGAAGAGTTAGCTTTGTGTTTCCTTCATTTATGTCAATTTTCCCTTTTACTTCCAATAAAAACATAAGCATGCCTCTCTGAAGTTCTAACATATGATCACCAATTTTAAAGATAAAAATAGGTGTCATGGTGATGCGTCTTAACCATCCTATTCATCTAGGTGCGCAATCAAATATTTATGCCTAATCGGATATACTCCTTTTGTTTTTCCCTATTATGCTACTGAAATTTTTGGGGGCTATAGAATCTATGAATATGTAGAGTTTCTAATTTTGTCTCTACTAGAGTTATCTTTATCATGTCTAGCTTGAGCATCTACCTTGAATACTCACTCTATTTTGATCTTCCTATATGAATTTACAATGTCAAGAATCTTCCAAAATGGTTGTGATTTTGAATTTGAGTTGGTGAATCTCTCGGATCATAGACAATGCCATTCTTACTAGGCACTTTTATATATTATAAACCATTTCTTGTAATGCTTAAAAAGGGGGAAACTTTCACATATAGATTATTATTTTTCATTTTTCAAATTTTTTGTTCTTTTTGGTTTCTTATTCCACCTTAATGGACAGAAACATGGGTATATACCATATGTTTACAAACAATTATTAAGATGTGAGTATTTTCTTTTTATTTTATTTCTCTTTCTTATTTTTTTTACTTATTTAAAATTGTGCAGAAATGGAGCAAAGGAAAAACGAAGGAGAAGGTGGACATGGTTCTTTTCTACCAAGCAACTTATGACAATATTCTCTAAGAAGTGCCCAAATAAAATATCATTTTATCCTCAATTTTATCAAAAAAGTTGATGATAATCATTCTCCATGCAAATGATTTTTCTAATATAATTTCACATAAATTGTAGTTTTATGGTCCGGTTGTTAGCTTGATGAGATAGAAGGGTTGCAAATGATATACAATTAAATTTGTAGCAACCATTTATTGGACTTTATGTTTTAGTCACAATGGAGAATTAACTGCTTTGCGGTAAATGCTGATGTTAATCTTGGGAGTATGCTTTCATGCATGGCTTTATGTATGTAGAATAGAGATTTTCCATCTTTCTTCCTCTATTCCCTCAGGATATCTTTCTCATCTTGTGAGAGATTATTATATGCTGTTTGATATGCTGGTTCTGCATAACCATTTTGGACAATATCCCAAACATATTGACCTCTAAAAAAATCCTTCATTGTTAGATACCAATATTCATAATTCTTTCCTATAAAAATAGGAGTTTGTAAACTCGACATATTTGAACTGGAAGTAGAAGCCATTTTTTAATTTTTAACTTTCCTTAGAAAATTACTTTTTCTCTTTTAGGACAAGATTTCTTTCCTAATCTAGTTCTAGCTTTGATACCAAATCTCGGGAGAAAATGGTGAATGCGGCAATCAACTTGAGTTACCATGCAACACACCCTTTGTTTTCACCTTTTCACTTTTTCAAAACTTGCCACTCAATTTTCTTGTAGCAGAATTTAATTACTGCGCTACAGAATTACTGCACGAAAGTTACTACAAAGGAGTAACTACGCAAAATTTTCACCTTAACACACTTTTACTTAGGATTCGACTGGCTTTTACAGCGACCAACTCATGTGCGAACAAGTTTTCACTAACTTTATATTTCCTAGTCTAAGGACTTAGGAATATAAAAAACACTTTTTACTACGATAACCTAGGATTAATTGCGACACAACTATATTGGGAATCACTTGCAATATTATATAAGAAAATAATAAACAAGATTTGTGTCGAACCTTTGCGCATAAAACTAGGAACTTTTACATAGTAAAATAATTATGGATTCTTGATGTCTTTCACTCACAGTAAATGTAAACAATATTCACTCAGGTAAATATGGAGAAGATGTGCAGCGATCTAAAACATTCATTCAACCATAAACTTAAGGATTTATATTTCATGTGCGACATAACAAAACTTACAGCCATAAATACAAACTTGGTAAAAACACAGAAGCTTGAGCTTCAAACTTTTCGGTGAGTTTTCCTTCTTCTACTTCACCGCACTTCTCTTCTCTATTGCTTGTCTGTCTCTCTTCTCTTTTTCTTCTGTGTGTATATTTAGATTTAAGATTTCATCCTTCATATAGAAAATTTATGTCGACTAACTAACTTAACATTTAAAGACTGCAATTACTCTCTACCTAGAAACTTAGCTTCAACAACTAAATTCTACTGTCTTATATGTGAGAAATATAAACTCTTTATCTTGTCAAATGCTCTAGCACTTTTTGACCTGCTACAAACGCTGACAGAGTCTGCTGATTGGATTATGGATCAGCGAGTAATTAATATTTCCAACACCAGGAGTCCAACAGATTAGGAATCCGCCAAAGGAAAAATTGAAACGCATCCACAACCAACCATCTAACAGAGAGAGAGGGATGAACAAAAAGTCACATGCCTTCCAGGGAGACAAAATATGATTTGCACCAAGAGATGGCAGTGAGAGAATTCCCATCGCAAAGATAAAAAAACACTCTCACGCAACATAGTAATAGGCTGACATGTTCTTTGCTTTCCTTTCCCCATGATAAACTATGCATACACCAGGAGAAAGTATGAGCGATACACACACGGGAGAAAGTATGATCAATGATAAATGTCTGCAAGCAAATGCCTCTCCACAGTTGGGTTGATTTGGGTTGATGTGAAAGAAATAGGCTAGTTTTTTTTTTACTAACTAGGAACTTGTACTTTTGTACACAGTGAGTTAGAATGAGAATAGATCATCGATTCCAAATAATTGTAACAATAAACCTGAGCTGGCCAACCTAACCTTAGTTTTGTGTTAAAATAAAGAGCGATGAAGCCATTACCCTTCACGTTATTGCACACAAACAAGTTGTCACTCCTTTCACAGAAGACGGAAATCCTAACAAAACTCTTAGGCAGCTCAAGTACTCTCTCAAATTCATACAAGTTAGTAAAAATCGAGAGAAAATCCTTCAATTTGTTAACATTCAGCTACGGTAGCTTGCGGGAACAAAATTGTCAACTTACAATCAACAATCAACCTATGCAGAACGCTAGTCGAGTGGCTCTTGTGGTTTGTTAGGTTTTTATTCCTTCATGTTTAATAAGAAATATGGATGCACATCTTTCAAAGAAATTGCAGTCAGAAGAAAGATAAAAAATTATGCTAGAATCATGTTGTTGCAAATCATTTGATTATTGAATTTGACGAATTGGAGACATGTAAGTTTAGATTGAGATGATGCCATACACAATTTTTTCCATTTCATCCTTTCACTTCACCATATTTTTTTTTTTTGCTAAGTGTCCTGCATTCTATATCCACATAAACCATAATACCCTGCATTATGTCTCAAAGAACATTCTCACCAATGAAGTGACTGATACCATCATATGAAAAATAATTATAATAAAAAAATACATTAATATTTCTAATAGAAACCAAGTGCATCGAAACGGTTTCTAAAGTATATGGTTCTTTCCAGTAATGTTTATGAGGTTCTCCAATGCGGTATAATTTGGAGCTTCATGTAACAACAGCCTTAACTCTTCCAAAAATACTAATATGAATCATCAGAGTCAAACTGAACAAGCTTCGAAGTAAGGATAATCCAGGCCAATTGAAAGGTTATGATGTTCATTCTCTCCGAAAAAAAATTTCATGCATCGAGGGTGACTGTCGATTACTTGTGGCTTACCCTCATTGAGATTCATGTTAATGAAATTGAATGCCAAAAGACACATTTTACCATTGATCTTTTGAGGGAGTTGAAACACTTCTCCTACCCGTGCTGGAAGAGGATGATCCACCACCTCATGGAGGAGCAGAAACCGGTGCAGCCAAAGAAGCATTTAAGGGAGCAGAGGATGGAGGAGAAGATGTTGTAGCAAAGAAGCATTTGGGGCCAAAGAAGCATTTAAGGGAGCAGAGGATGGATGAGAAGATGGCACAACCAAAGAAGCATTTGGGGGAGCAGAGGTATATATTGTTGAAAAGAAAGAACAACGAAAAGAGACAAAGGAAGAAGAGCAGTCTTTCTTTGTCATTGTTCTTCAAGAAAGCCAAGCTTAGACCTTATAATGATAATAAGAATCAAGAAGGCCAAGCTGAAATCTTACCATGATAATAAGAAAAACAAAAATTTGAAACTGCACTATGAACTACAATACTCACAACGCAGCTTGAATACTCACGCTATATGAGGATATATAATATAGTAGACTTGTTATATCAAATTATCCCATGTCCTATTAGTTTTCTTTGCTTATAAGAATTTTATTAATATTAAAGCTTAAGTAAAAATAATTATAGAAGTTCTAAAAATAATCATATTATAATAATTTTGTAAGTCGATATTTTTCTGTCACATTTACAAAGGTTTTGTATTCATTGAAATTTAAATTTATAGGTTCTATGTAAGCTAGTTATGCGCGCTGGTGATTTGGGGCTTCCCTATACATAATTTTCTCTCTCCTCTTGGTATTATAATGTATAATTGGCATGGCTAACGGCTAATGATTTTAAACTAATATCTAAATCTTTTGTTACCCAAATAGTGGGATTAGTAGTTTGTTTGATGTTAGTTGTATTGGGTTTGACTCTTCGAGGGAGTTACCTCAGGTTATCAAGAGAAGCCCAGACAAACCTTTTGGCATTTACATGTTTTGTTCAAGTGAGGGCGCAACGTATATTGATAATTCTGATATTATTTGGAATATTTTTTATTTAACATGAAAAATTTTATGATAATATTGTACAAAACTATTTTTCCTACCTTATAGTATGTGATTCTATTTTGAAAAAGCTTATGATAATATTGTATACGACTGTTTTTCAGAGTATATAGCATATGATTATGTTTTGAAACACACCATAGAAAAGGCTATAATTGAAAGGAGAATTGCAAAACTTGATTTAGAATCTTCTACCAAAATAGGCATATTATTACACCTAGAAGCCATTGGTGTTGGGTATCAGGTATATTCAATTCCCTTTTTAAATAAAAATTTGGAAGAACAAAAAAATTAATGTTGAAAGCTATCATCTCAACTTGTTGAGAAGTAAAGTTATGCTAGTTTCTTATTGTGTTAAGAGTTTGATATTAAATTGTAATTTGACATTGAGTTTTATCTGCATTGTGATATCCATTTTGTGCAGAATGATAATGTACCCTGAAAACAAGTACCACCCAAAAGTTGTTGAGCTAGGGAAGAGCTTGAGTGCTATAAAGAACGTTGTGAGAAAGAAGATTGCATCACATATTATGATTCCTTCAAGAAATGTGACAAGAAGGATATCCGGGCTAATTTTCCGAAGCTCGCCTCCTTATGGGATAATATTATTGAGATGTGTTAAAAACATGATTTTCCAAGTGAATTCCAAACCCATAATAAGTGGATAGATGATGGCACTATCTATAGGAGACTTAGACTTGTAGAGATGCTTGATATTGCACATGATTATTTGATTAACCCCAAGGGTAAAAGTTACTTACCTCATATTATAAATAATAGTTTTTCAAAATTCTAAAAAAATGGGTGGACTGGCTCATTATAAATAAATAGTTTTTCAAAATTCTTCAAAAATAAGTGGAATGTACTTTAGCAATTTTTTTTCAATTTTTAAGAAAATATAATTAATAAAAGCATTTAAATCTTATATTAATAAAATAAAGAGAAAAAACAATATTATATTATATTCATTTTAAGAAAAAAACAAACTTAGATACGGTGTTACAAGATTATTCAAATTAAAGTTAAATATGCTATTAAAAATACTATGTATATTTTAGGCCAAATGATTTGAAATCCAAATGATTTGAAATGTATATAGAACTAGTGTTCGTTTACCACATTAATAAAAATTAGTTGTCAAACATATCTAAGTTATCTCATAAAGCTTTTCTGATCCAATTTAACTTTTAAACTATTATTATTTAGCTTCATATCAAATTCAAAAAAACAACTTAATATTTCTATTGCAAAAAACTTCTCTTAATTATCAAAGCTTGGTGGCAATGTCGGGGACATTGCCACCACGTGGCTCTTGTTTGTATATAAGAATATATGGTATGATATATTTAAAATAGAAAGTTATTATTTAGTTAGATGTTTTTTTTTTCTATAAGGCTTATAAATCTTTTGAAATTTAAACTATGATATTTTTTATTTATATAGATGTAAATATATTTGAGAATCTCTACTTTCAGTCATCTTGTTTTCAATTTTAATGACTTTTACAAATATAAATAATTATTCATATTTAAATTAAGTTAAAATATGTTTTTATGGATTTTTTTTGTTATTTTTATAATAAACATGTTTTTTAACTTTTTCTTTTTTTTCAATTTCATTAACTTTCTTTTGTATGCAAATGAATATTAATATTTAAATTAAAATACTCGGTTTACTTTAAAATATTGTTCCTGTGCTTGTCAAGAAGCTTTCCAAGCTCATTCTTTTTGGCAACTTAGGAGGTTATAACAAGAATCTTTCCAAGCTCACTCATTGACTTTCTTCTGTATGCAAATGAATATTATTATTTAAATTAAATTAAATTTTTTTTTTTCAAAAATTGTACTTAAACTATATAATATAAAATAATATAAAAATGGATTAAAAAAAATTGATGATGATGATGATGATGATGATGATGATGATGATTGTACTTAAACTATATAATATAAAATAATATAAAAATGGATTAAAAAAATTGATGATGATGATGACGACGACGATGATGATGATGGCAGCGGCCGCTACCATGATGACCACGACTTAAGAAGAAAAATACTCAGTTTACTTTAAAATATTGTTCTTGCGCTTTCCAAGAAGCTTTTCAAGCTCACTATAATTTTGGCAAGTTAGGAAGTTATAAAAAAAGCTTTCCAAGCTCACTATAATTTGGGCAAGTTAGGAGGTTATAAAGGTTAATATTGTACCAATACTATGAAACTCAGATTTAATGTAGGTGTAAGCAAGACACTTTAAGAAAAAATGATTTTTATCCTCAATGCTCATAAAGTTACATAGATAACAAACCCTTTATTGTATAATAAGATTTGAACTCTTATTTTTTAATATTTAATAAAAATTTGTAAAATAAATTATTATATATTTATTTAAAATATTTAAAATTATAAATCATTTAAATTTTTCATTATTAGTTATATAATTAATTTATATTATCTATATAATCGATTTATATTGTCACATATTTTTTTCAAATACAAATAAATATTTTATATAAAAATGATTTATATAATCAATTTATATTATTATTGGCTTTCTTTCAAATACAAATAAATATTAATATGTAAATTAAGACTTAATTTACTATCATTATATACTTTATAATTTATATAATCAATTTATATCAGTATTGACTTTTCACACAATATTAATATTAATATTTAAATTAAATTAAATTAAATTTTAAATAAGATTGAACTATATAAATATTATAATTAAATTAAATTTTAAAAAATAAAATTTAGGTAATATTTGAATGATATAAATAAATTAAAATGTTCATGTCTATTGAATTTTATTAAATTTTTAAAGTAAATTTTTATATATTTATATAAATTTTTTAAAATCATAAACAATTTAAGATGTTTTTAAATTTCAAAGAAAATTATTATTTTATTCTTATTATTAAATTATGTAGTTTTACCTATTTATGTGTTATTCTATTGAAGTATTTTTATAGAAGGGAGACGTCTTGCATAAGTTATTCAAATCCTTAAACAAGGTGGATATGTAGTTGATGATATTTGGCACACCAAGAGCACTAGGTGACTAAATGTCCATGGCAACTCTCTTGACTACCACCAGTATATTAGGAAACATGTTAGGGAATGGATTCATTGTTACCAATCCAAGACGTAAGAAATATGCTGATATGTGATATCATTAAAGATACCATTAGGTTTTATATAAAAGAATAATTGAATGCTATCGTCTCGTTACTACGAAAAACATGGATGCAATTGGGGGGGAATATAGAGGCGGAGTGGAGATTTTGGGGGAAGGAATCAATGTTCAATGGATAAACGATCTTGATGGGATCATATTGGAGAGATATTGTTCAGTGTAAATTATCTTCATGGGATCATCGTGTACTATAAAATCGATCATATTGGGATCATCGTGTACTATAAAATCGATCATATTGGGATCATCATGTACTGTGAGATTCAAACTCAAATCTAAACGTAGTGATGACTGGTGACGATTCAATTTTTGAAATAGACTTAGTGCTATACATTGCACTTAGTTAACTTGGTTATTAAATAATCCAAGTGAATAAGTTACTCTTATTGGACAACATGAATTGGTTGTCCACTGTTACTCTTGAATATTCTGAAGGAACACATTGGATGATGCTACAATTAATGTCATAAAATTTGGAAGAAGGGCCCAAAGTTTCACAACAAAGATTTTGATGCAATTTAAGAGCTAAATTATCTTTTCTAGTGGAATTCATTCATTTAGAAGATGTGATGAGCCATAATATTGTTGAAAATGGATTAATAGACTCATTTTTGGTGTACTTCATTCAGTGAGAAGATGTGACGAGTCATAATATTGTTGAAAATGGACGATCTGAGATTCTTCTATGTAGTATGATTGGATTGGAAATAATTTTTTTCACATTATGCATAACATTGCCCCATTTATAATAACCATACTATTGAATTGGAAATAAATATTAGCATATCATGCATATCATTACCCCCTTTGTAATATAGATCTCAACTAAGAATTCCTAATTTATATGGCTGCTTGTAACAAATAAGTAGAATTAAGGCAGAGCTTCAAAAAATTTCATGGTCATGGATGGTCAATGACGGACAATGTTATTAGTTTAATTGATTATTGGATTGGGTTATAAGGTGAAAGATCTTGGTCTTTCTTTGGTATGGTGATTTTTTTCACTTAAATAATATTCCAAAGTCAATAACAACAACATCATCAATAGTTTACTATACTTTTGAGATATTCACTTAAATAATATTTGAAGTATATAAAAACCAAAAATACCCATAAAAATTTTACTTTTCAATGTATGCATGAAATCTCCTCCACCACCACCACAACCAGCTTTAGCATCATCATCGCTAGTAGCACCACCATCAATAGCATCAACACCACCACCACTAGCACGAGAAGGACCAACACCACCAACACCATAAAAATCCAAAGAAACCCATAGCAATTTAACCTTTCACTTTATACATGAAATTTATAGTCCCATCATCAACACTAGCACCAAGGCCATAAAAATCCAAAAAATCCAAAAAAAAAATTGACCTTACAATTTATATATGTAATTTATATTCAACAACCACCACTAATAAGGCCAAAAACAATTTTCACTTACACTAACAACAAGAAATACCTATACCAAAAAATTCCTAAAAAAATTTTAACACAAGCAACAAGACATATCTATAAGGCATAAAATCTATATTTTAATTTCATAATAATAATAACAATAATAATAAAATTAAGATAATTAAAATATTTTTTATTTTATTTTTTTCAATAATTTTACATTTAAATAATGCCTGTTACTTACCAACATTGAACTTGAACGGAAATGATAACAATCATTTTGCCCAACAACTTAAACTACATCCAAGAGACAACTATGGTAACATACAAATTCAAAAATAATTTAATTACGTAATGAAGGGTATTTAAAATAATTTAATCATGTAATGAAGGGTATTTAAAATAATTTAATCATGTAATGAACGGGATTAAATTTTTTTAAGTTTAAATAAGGTAATGAACGGATCTGTGTTATTTTTTAAGTTTAAATAACGTGGAAGAGAGGCAGCAACAGCACATACTCTCAACCCTCTTTTGTTTTATACAAGCCCTGAAAGAATTTAATTCAGGCAGAATTGGAGGTGTCTGAATAATTTTGCTGATCGGTGTTGATAATGGGAGAGAGCAAACTCCATGTAGCAGCCGTGCCATCTATGGCGCAGGGCCATCTCATACCGTTTCTGGAACTGGCCAAGCTGCTCGCCTCAGAAGGCGGCCTTGCCGTCTCGATTATAACGACTCCAGGGAATGCCAAACGTCTCCAACCGCAGGTCGAGGGTTCGAATCTGGAAACCCGGTTGGTGTCTCTGCCCCTTCCTCCCATCGAGGGTTTGCCCCCGGGAATCGATAACACAGACAGCGCTCCAGTTCACATCCTTCCCATACTTATGGCTTCATCCCACAAACTGGCTGGGCCGTTCGAAGAATGGCTGGAGCAGCAGCAACAGATGAATAGTAATGATATTCAAGAGCTTCCTCCAGTCTCATGTATCATCAGCGACTGGTTTACCGGATGGGTTCACCGCTCGGGAGCCAAGTTCGGGGTTCCCATCGTAGTTTTCCAAACGGCTGGGGCGTTCGGCATGTCAGTCTTTCACTCCATCCTTACTTACGCGCCACAGAAGAGCGTGAAGCAAGACGACGAGTACTTTGAGGTACCTGAGCTCAGCTTCGCCCTCAAGCTACGCAAATCGGACTTGCCCGTGCGGTTTCGGGATCCGGATTCTAATTCCTATTGGGGGTTCATCAGGGAGGAGATTAACCAGAGCATGGAGGGGCGTGGCATACTTATTAATACCTTTGACAAACTGGACTCCTTGGGGATCGATCACCTGAGGAGTTTGACTGGGAAGCCCGTGTGGAGCATAGGTCCCCTGCTCCCTCCTCAAGTTTTCGAGGAGAAGGAGATCGATCGCGGAAATATCATAAATAGTCGGGGCAGGGCGGCCGACATTAACGAGGATGATTGCCTGCGGTGGCTGGATTCGAGGCGTCCGCAATCCGTCGTGTTTGTGTGTTTGGGAAGCCAATTCATCCAAACTGGCGAGCAGATCCGTGCGTTAGCAGCGGGTTTAGAGGCCAGCGGGCAGGATTTTGTCTGGGCCATCAAATGTCCTCCAGCCGACACCAAACCTAAAGGGACTGACGTAAGACTACCCGAGGGATTCGAAGAGAGGACCCAGGAGAAGGGACTGATCATATGTGGGTGGGCGCCTCAGCTCCTAATTCTCTCGCATCCTTCTGTTGGCGCATTCCTGAGTCACTGTGGGTGGAACTCTACTCTAGAAAGCGTGAGCATGGGAGTCCCCATGATCACATGGCCTATATCTGCAGAACAGCCCTTCAATTCCAAGTTTTTAGTCGACAGGCTGGGGATTGGTATACAGATATGTTTGGATGCGACCGGCGTGCCAGATGAGGATGAAGTGAGGAGAGCAGTCAGAATGGTTCTGGCAGAAGACGAAGGAAAGAAGATGAGAATGAGAGCAGAGGAGCTGAGGAAGCTTGCAAAAATGGCAGTGGATAAAGCCGGATCTTCTCATACGAATTTGCAGTCTTTTGTTCAAGAAATGAGACAGCTGCAAAAGAGCAAAAGAGTTTAATTAGATCCGCTCTGATCGGCTGATCGATAGCGTGCTCTGTTATAATTTCAGTGGGTTACTAGCCCGTTAGAATGTCGATGTGAAATTACAGAAGACACGGCTCCTGTGTCATTACTAAAGATTCTACCAAAAAAATATAGAATTAATTTGTGGGTGTTGACAAAGAGTTCTGATTTAGAAATTTAAATGATTTGAAATTAGTTCATGTCATGTCATTTTTTTACCCAAGACTGTATGCCAGTCATTTTGAATATTTTTTATTTTGTTAAATATGTGTTGTTGGTTGTTTTTGGATACAGTCATTTTGAATATTTTTTATTTTGTTAAATATGTGTTGGGTGGTTGTTTTTGGATACAGTTATTTTGAATATTTTTTATTTTGTTAAATATGTGTTGGTTGGTTGTTTTTTTTGGATGATTTAGATGGATATAGTTTGAGTGGTAGAGAGAAATGAGTGTTATTTTTTTTTAGTTAGATTCAATTTTTAATATATTCTTGAATGAAAAAAATTATTGATAATAAAATTTATAAGTCAATTAAAATATTTTTTCTTTTAGTTTATCAAATTAGTAATAAAATAAAATAAACTATACTAATAAAAAATTAAACAAGTTAAAAGAATTATAATGGACATATTAATTTTTTATATAAAAATAATTACATTTATATATTTTTTTCATTTTAAGATGTTTATTAGATTTAAATTAAGATACATTTATATTAATAAAATTTAGATTTATTATGTTATTTATGTGATAGAGTAAATTGCATAATATTTAAGTTTTTGTTTAATTTGAAAGGTTAACAAGTAATTAAGTTTGGTTTTATTTTAAATGATTTTATCACTTAATTGTATACAAACAATTGGGTGTCTTTTATGAGGGGTCTTTTACTAATACTTTAACTTTGGTTGTTAAGTGTGGGTGTGTATATGATGGTAATAAAAGTGGTCATTAGTCTTCCATTGGGTGGTTTTTAAGTGTGGGTTTGTATATGATGGTGATAAAAGTGGTCATTAGTCTTCCATTGGGTGGTTTTTAAGTGTGGGTGTGTATATGATGGTGATAAAAGTGGCTACTCGGTGGTGGTGGTCTTAAGGCTACTTTATCAATTCTTGTCTTATGAGGGAGGTCTCTTACCAATACTCTAACCTTGGTTGTTAAGTGTGGGTATGTATATGATGGTAATCAAAGTGGCTTATGGTCTTCGATTGGACTGTGGTGGTTTTAAGGCTTATTTAACAATTCTCTTTAGAGCTTCGACCCCTCTTCAGTTCGATACCTGATGCGTATTCTCTCCCTAAATGTCCGAGGTTTGGGATGTTCATCCAAACAAAAAAGCCTCCGTCATCTGATTGTGTCTCTCTCACCTGATGTCGTGCTTCTACAGGAGACCATGACTAGCTCTTACCCCACCCTCTTTGCCTTTTCCAAGTTGTGTCCGGGATGGGAATTTTGTGCCCTCAGTTCTAATGGTCTATCAGGGGGAATTCTCTCTGGCTAGAATCCGAAGCTCCTTAGATGTAAAGCTTTCCATACTTTTGCTGGTATCTTGCTAAAAGCTTCAATTCGTGGTTCGACCTTCTCTCTTTCTATCCTTAATTGTTACGGCCCTTATTTCAATCGTGATTCCTTCTGGAATGCAGTGGCTTCTGGCAGTCTTCTCTCACTGCCAAACCTTATCCTTGCTGGTGATCTGAATTTAACTTTAAATGCCTCAGAGATTTGGGGCACTAAAGCGCAACTTGATCCCTTGGGACCTTTTTTCTCCAAGCTCTTCTCTGATCATCAATTAGTGGATGTGGCCCCCTCTTATGCAGGACCAACTTGGAGGAATGGTAGGATGGGGGAAGAAGGCATCTCCAAAAGACTTGATCGTTATTTGCTATCGAATCAACTCATTAGCTCTCTTCCCAAACATAGAGTTTGGGCTCATAGATGTGGGATTTTTTATCACTTCCCTATTCTACTTGAATGGATGGAACAACAGACCCCTTGCGCTTATCCCTTCAAATTCAATCAATCTTGGTTAGGAAATGAGGATTTTATCAATATGATTCGAACTGAATGGCCGCTTATCCATTCGGATGCTTCGATGGATGCTATGAATGATCTATCGTTTAAACTTCGCTTGCTTAAAGAAAAAGTGAAGTCTTGGACTAAAGTTGAATCTCAAAAGATGAAGGACAAATATGTCTACTTGGAGGATGAAATAAGTAGTCTTCTACATTCTTCTCAATCTGCTATCTTAAATGATGAACAGCAGTGCAGACTGAATTCTCTTAAAGCTGATCTTCAAAAGCTGTTGGATCATGAGCTGTACTCTGCAAGACTTCAAAGCAGAGTTACTTGGGCCTTGAATGGGGATGCCAATACCAAATATTTCCATGCGGTGGCATCGGCTCGGAAAAACCATAATGCCATCTTGAGTTTGCAAGATGAGGAGGGTACCTGGGTCTCGGATGATCAGAGCATCAAATCTCTAGGGATTCACTACTTTAAAAATATTTTTGCTGATGATCATTTGACTAACCTTTATGCTTAGCTTAAGGTCATTCGTCTTTTTCCTTCCTATTTCAGGGAGGAAGAGAAAAAGGCTTTTACTAGTTCTGTCACTCTTTCGAAAGTTGAGAGGGCCCTTAAAACTTTCAAAAGAGATAAGGCCCCAGGCCCTGATGGCTGGCCTGTTGAATTCTACCTAGATTTTTTTGATCTTCTGGGACCTCTCCTAGTCAATATGGTGGAATCCTCAAGAATCATGGGTAGTGTGGCTCCCTCCCTTAACTCCACCTTTTTAGCTCTAATCCCTAAAGTTGAACTTCCTATCTCTTTCGCTGACTTTCATCCAATTTCTCTCTGCAATCTCTGCTATAAGCTGATCTCTAAAGTTGCGGCCCTCAGACTCAAGCCTTTCTTAGACTCTTCTATATCTCCTCAGCAATTCGGCTTCCTGAAGAACCGTCAGATCCTTGAGCCCATAGCCATCACGCAGGAAGTCATTCATTCTGTCAAAATGAAAAAGAGATGTGCTCTCATCCTCAAGTTGGACTTGACAAAGGCCTTTGACAGGGTCAATTGGACTTATATCCGTCTTTTACTTATACATATCAGGGTTCTTCTTGTGGGGGTGAATTTGATCTTGGGTTGCATTGCTTCTACAAATTTTGTTGTCCTTGTAAATGGATCTCCTTCTACCTTATTTCCGGATTCACGTGGAATCAGGCAGGGTTGTCCATTGTCCCCCTTATTGTTCATCCTGGTTATCGAAGGTCTTAGCCTTCTGATTGAAGATGCCAAGAGAAATGGTAAAATTAAAGGGATCAAGATTTCGCCTCATCTCTTCCTCACTCATTTACTATTCGTAGATGATGTGATTTTATTTGGTTTGGGTTCACTTGAGGAATGGATAGCTTTCAAATTATTACTTGACACCTTTTGTGAGGCCTCTGGCATGTGTATCAATATAAATAAATCATGTTTTCTCCATCATGACTTGGATGCTACCCTACTTGGTAGAATCTCAGGCCTCCTTCCGTACATATTTGCACATCTTAATAAGGGTTTCAACTATCTTGGTTACTTTGTCAAGCCTTCGGGTTATCTGGTCAAGGATTGGCATTGGCTTGTCTCTAAATTTGAGAAGCGTATCTCTCATTGGACTAATAGGCTCTTGTCTATTGGTGGTCGACTAGTCCTCATTCGACCTATTCTCTTGAGCCTACCTGTCTTCTGGATAACCATTGTTCTGATTCCATCCTCAATCTTAGATAAGCTCAGAAAATTGATTTTTTCTTTTCTTTGGGGCTTCTCAACAAAGCAAAAAAAATTCCACCTTGCAGATTGGCATCTTCTTGCGAGACCTATTTCTTTAGGTGGCTAGGGAATCAAGCATCTCCCTAGTTTCAGTCTATCTTTGAGATTGAAGAGTTTATGGATTGCTCTAAACAGCAACGACATCTGGCATCAACTCCTCTCTGTAAAATATATGAAGAAAATGCCTTTGCATTCTTGGCTTAGAGAGAAATGTTTCATGATGCGAAATGCCTCGGTTATTTGGAAAGGCTTCCTCACAACCTTGCCTTGGATTGGTAAAGGGATTCTCTGGCAAGTTGGCAACGGCTTAGATATTCGTTTAGGTGTGGATCCTGTAGTTGGTTTAGGTAGCTCTTTTATTCTCCCAGGTGACTTAAGAGCGTATCTAGAAGACTATGGTATTTGTACCTTAGCTCAAGCAAGGAATAATACATCCTTTGCTTCAGGTTACTGGTTTACGGCAGAGGAGCTTGATCTTTGTGGAGATTGGAAAATTTTTTGGAAAAACTATATTAGAGGGCTGGAATACAACAAAATCCGTCTTAAGGATCATCGTGATATGCTTCTCTGGTCACATAGCAATTATGTGGGCCCTTTAATTGCAACAAAAGGATATGATTGTATTTCTACAATCAGTAGTGTAGAGGATTGAAACCCTGTAATTGATTCTCTTTGGGTGCTCAATATTCCTTCGAAAATAGCCTGTTTCATTTGGCTATTGGATAAAGGTCGAATTCTTACTTGGGAGCAGCTACAATCTCGTGGATTTCAAGGCCCGAGTCGTTGTGTTCTATGTGAAAGAAATTTTGAGGATATCCAGCATATTTTTTTGGCCTGCCCCTTTATAGTGAGTATTTTCTCTTACTTTGCAGCTCGGTATGGGTTCTCTTTTCCCTTATTCAATTCTGTCTCATCCTTTCTGGTTCATTGGTTCAGCACTACTGCGCATACAGCTGCATTTAGACATTTACCCATTTTCACATTCTGGTGTATTTGGATCTTCCGGAATAAATGTCTATTTGAAAATTGGAAGCCTTCTGTTCATTCTCTTATCTCCAGGGTCGAGATTTTTCTAAATATTTATCTTGTTCCACTAAAACCTCATAAAAACCGGGATATTGGTCCAAAGCCTCTGAAGGTCTTTCCTTGTGGATTTTTTGATGGGGCTGCTGCAGAGAATTTAGGAGGTGCAGGTTTTGTGATCTACTTAAATGATAACCATTATTTCAGTTTCTCATTGGGCTGTGGATGCAGCACGAATACTCGAGCGGAATTATTGGCACTCTGGGCTGTTCTAAGAGTGAGTTTGATTATGGGTATTCCCATTCACCTGATATTTGGTGACTCTATGGTTATTATTTCATGGCTCAACAGACATTCCGCCCTTGATATTCCTTCTCTGATGCATTGGTGTGATGATATAAAAAATATGCTCCATCTTGTCCCTTCGGTGATCTTCAAGCATATATTCCGTGAGCATAACTCGCTGGCTGACGGCCTCTCCAAACAGGCTCTGAATTTGGATATGGGATATGGAACATTCTTTGAATCATTGGATGGAATGGTCATAGAACATGGCCAATTCGTGCTTTTTTAGCTGCTGAATCCCTTTTGTTTTTTTAGCATTTGATTTGTTCCTCTATGTCTGTCATGTATGAGACTTTTCAGCCAGCAAGTTTTGCTCAGGAATGTTTGTTTGTGATCACCTCTGATATTCACGGCATTTTCTAACCTGATATATCAGGGATGATGAGAAAAGTATGCTATGATAATACTTTTTATGTCTTTCTGTTGGTTGGATGTTTTACAGGCATGATCATTGTATGTCTATGTCCTGATTGGTCCCTTATTGTTTCTCTCTGACAAGCAAGATGGTATATGTATAATATGTCTTTTGATTCCTATGAATAACAAATACTGGTATTTTTTCCTCTGAAAAAAGAAGTACCATCATGACTTATTTTGTTTTCTTAAGACATCGAGAGTCTCTATAGTCTTTTCTATTAAAAAAATCAAATAATTCAATTAGTTTAAATTTTAAACTTATCTCCTTTTGCATTGCATACTCTTGGGCAGTGTCATCTTGATGTGTTTGGAGAAATTGGAGTGCTATATTATAGACCAAAAACATACACAACCCATACAAAGAGGCTTTGTTAATTTTTACGACTGAACCACGATTCATTCATGAATATTTTGCAATTCAATGCTGCAGATGGAACCACTGTCATTAACAACCTCCTTAAGGTTTGTAAAAATAATTATAATAAATACAATAAGTTAACTTACTATAATAGAATTTTTTTGTAGGAATAGGATCAATCAGATGTATTATTTTAATGACTTTGGTAGTATTGCGGGTATACTAAAGCTAATGATGATACTATTCTAGAAATTGAAGGGACCGAAGGACCCAACCTTTGGAGAATTGTCAAAAGAGATAGAGTAGTTTCGAGCCAAATCAAAAATGGATGTACTAGTTAGTTTATGTTTTTTTTGTTCGATTTCCCATTACTCAAGGTTGGTAGCAATAAACCATTGGTTAAGAACTGCAACCAAGGGAATCTAAGTCATCAAAGTCACCCGAGGATCGCACCCAGCTAGGGCCACACCAACCCTTAACATGGCTGGATTGTTTGGCGTCTCCTCCCATCTAGCTCTCCCCTAAGGGGAATTGAAATTGGGTCAGCTTGTTGACAAGAACCACACCTTAACTAAATGAGCTAGCGAGAATTGAGTTAAATATTAGGAGGACATGGGGGTGGGATTTGATCCACTTATGCGTACATAGGCCACGAGATTGTTTAATTCAATCTCTCTAGGTGCAACCACATATTTGACCACTAACTAAAGGTTCCCCCATGGATCCAAGTTCGACCCTCATTGGAATTGAACCTTTCCCATTGGTGAAAAACTCCTCTCTTTTGACCAATAGATCCAACCCATTTGGGATGTTAGTTTATGTTTTGTTTCTTAAGTAGGAGACACTCTTATAAAGGAGTAGCTATTAGAAAAAGGGATGGATCCTAATTAATCAAACAAAAACAACTACACACCCTTGATAAATTTTAAAAATTAAAGATCATTTTCATCATTACAGTTTCAACATATTTATTTTCAAGTGATCCTTCTTTTACATTCTTGTGATTCTCATGTACTTTCTTATTTTTAAGTCACATAATAATATGAATAGGATAACACGTCAAAAATCAATATTTTGTTTTGTTTTGTTATAAGCACATTGCGACAACAAATTCCTTAGTGATTGCGTCAACCTTCGTATAGAATATGGAGTAGATGCCAATCGAAAGGGTATATTCTCTCCTTTTTAGCGCACTTATTGGATTTTTCCCTAATCAAGTTGTGGATTCATGAGTTTAAACATTTGTTCTAAATATTTCTCTCAAGCTTAGTCAAATTAACTTTTCAAAGTTCCAAAATGTTTCGTGCCTTATTTAACAGAATGAAGTGTAACTTTGTGGGAAGCAATTCTATGGATAAATTAATTGATTGTAAAATCACCTTGGAACAATAGTGAAATTTGTTAGAACATCATACCACCTAGTACCATAGTCATCATACCATCTAGGACCATAGTCTCATTCATTTTACTTATGTTGCATAGTCCAAACTTGGTTTATGGTGTCTTCCTAAGGTTATTGGGGGGGTTTGGACCATTAATTGCACCTAGTTCCCACAATTTGGTCAACTAGGAGCTTGGGAACCCTCATTAATGACCTTTTGGTCCCTTGGGGCACTCCCACTCCTTAAATCATGGATCTCATTTGACCATAGGTGCCCATGCATTGTATTGAGTGTTTTTGGCTATTTTGGACCATTTATGACTTCCTAGAGCCACTCTCACTCACATGTGCACTCCAAAATTCCTACTCAAGCCTTATTTATGACCAGGCATGCTTCCCAAATGTTCACAGGTAATTAGCAGGTAATTAGGAAACAAACTTCCATACTTAAGAGACATTTTTCTCTTTAAGCAAAAACTTGTGAAAATATTGTTGGAATCTGCAACATTATGGAGCAATAATGTAGAATCTTAGTTCTTTTGTGCATCAACATATTGGGACTATGCATGTGAACCTCTCCAAACTAAATGATTATTTCTGGAGGAATTTTCCTCTTTGGAAGAAGAGGAATAGTCTTAGCTGAATCAGGAACATAGACAACTACAAGATGAAAACTGGACCCATGCATAGAAGCTGAGATCAACTAATGAGAGAAAAAAAGTGATTGATAATTCGAACCATGTGAGGTAAAACCAAGAAACTTATATGTTGCATCCTTGAACATGGAACCATGTGAGCTAAAATTATCTCCAGGTGTTAGGAGCAAGTGTCTAGATGAATGTAGGATGTCTCCACTTATATTAGTACTGTGAGGAGATGAGACTTGAGGTACTTGATTTTTCACACCAAAATTAATGAGGACAACTACAAGCATGAATGGAGGCTCTTGAAACTTGAAATTCAAACCAAATAAGGTCATATAATATCCAAGAGTGTGGAACAAAGGTTCCAAGTTCTCCACTGAGATGGTAGATGTACAATTTTCTCCTTCTTTAACAAAACACAGAGTATTGGTGCAAGCAATAATTTAGGAATTTGCTGGAAGATATAGATCAATGAGGGTGAATGACTCACTCCTAAAATATTATATTTCTTCCAAAACATCCAAAGTATCACTTTTCTGCACACCAACAGCAAGATTGGAGAGAGAGGAATCAAATTTCTCTTCATCTCCTTGATCTTTCACTTGAAAAAATTGCACATAATTTAGAATAAAAGAATCATTGTAAAATGACTAAGTAGAATGGAAGGAGAGTTTTTCTTCAACAACAGATATTCGAGTGACTTGTTCTGGATCAGCTATATGAAATGATGATATATCATATATCTCATGAACTTTTGGAGGAACAGGAGAAGGAGTCACTCCATGGATACTTTCAACAATTCGAATTGATTGAGTTGAAGAATCTGCTTCTTCTTCATCTTGAACAACTTTCTTCTTCATCTTGAACAACTTCATCTGAGAGAATAGAGGCTGATAATTTTGAAGGGAGAACACATGAGGAGGTGTTGGATTCACTCCAACTATCATCTTCTTCTTTCTACACACCAAAAGCTCTATTTATATTTATCCAGAGCTTGAATGGATACTCAACCGATTCCATGATATAATGCATATCATGAGACATTACCATACCAATACTTCCATATGCTCTATCACAGTAATTTATCCAATCTTATTCTTGTTTATAATATTATTTACAAGTTCCAAAAGACACATCAAGGAGATCATGGCTCTCAAGATATGAAACCATATTCAATTTTCACTCCACATAATTAAATGGTGATAGAGGAGGAACTGATATTAAATCCATTTTGAAGTTGTACCTACAAAAACGCTACAAAAAAATCAATTCACAAACATTTTTCAGTTCAAACCTTTCCACCTCGACATGTGCACCTTTTTAGATTCTGTCACACCTGGATAGACTTCTCTGGATAGAATTCGAAGGGAGAAATGCTATGATTCCAGGAATTATGTGGAAATTGAACTGCTTCTGGTGTAAGCATGGAGGTCTTAGAGGTTTGCTGCTGGCCTGAATATAGGCTCTAGTACCATGTTAAATTTGAGAACCATAGATATATAGGACAATATGAGATATATTGGAAAGGAATTACGCAATGGAATAATTAATATCAATATAAACTGAGCAAAGAGTTCATGACACAAATTTCAAATTAATCGGACAAGAATTGCTTTGAGAATCACAACATTAATCTTCATTCATTAATCAATAATAAAATGGTAGTACAATAAATAGAATTCTAATACTATGGATAGGATTCAAATCTACCAACTCTAACTGATTGTCTAGTTAACTTAGTGTTGAAAAATCATAGCTGGAGCTCACTGGTTTAACTCCAGATGTCTAAATAAATCTACAATTAGTTAACTAATTAGGTAGGTGGACAAAAGGTGCCACACTCCCTACATGCATGCAAAAATTGTGATAGGCTAACTCATTGTGATCTAACTGATTGTAACTGGAACATAACTCAACAAAATTGCTTACCTACCAATGTCTAATGAAGGAGACTGTTGGTGGCACTCAGAGTGAACTCTTATATTGTGGGGATTGGTCCCAGAGGTACATAATCTCATGCATGAAGATGGAGTAAGTGGCAGATAACCCCTAGGTGTTCCCCCCATACTCTAGTACAGTGATAATAACTTCCTAACTTAGGAAAAATGACCAAATAGACTATATTGGACAAAGGAGGATTAATTAATCATATCACCCCCCCTTAATCCTAAATTTGGACATCTTGGGCTCTGGAAACTAGGCCAAAATCCACCCATTCAATCTAAATGAATAAAATATTGCTTAATTAAATAAGGAAAATGGAGAAAACCTCATGGGAACCCCCCCCCCCCACCACCCTCATAATAAGCAGGTAATCAGGAAACAAGCTTCCATACTTAAGACTTCCTACCTTCGGTCACCACTTGCCTTATGCTCTTGTTTGAAGGAAGTTGAAGCTTGAGTTGGCCATTCCTTAGTTATCTTGACTTTGCATGTTGTCCATTCCTGGTACCATTACTAGTTCGTGCACATATTGTTCGTTGAGTTCCTCCACATTATACAACTTTGCTGAGTACCTTGTGTTGGTTGATGGGTGATTCCCTAATTCCCTCCTTCCAGCGGATTCGATTCCATCAACATCAGATCATTTATTCTAGAATAGGAGTCTAGAATCATTTGAGTGTCTTGAGACTTATAGTCCTAGTGGTAGGTTCTCTCGCCATCGATAGTTTTGGGAATACATCAATGTCCCTTAATCGATAGACTCTTTCAAGTGTTCAACTCCAACACATCTATTCACACTCATTAGATTGCACTATGTACCTTGATTCCCATTTTCATTATCGGTGGGTTATCTCATGTCTGTTAACGGTATACATCAATGACCGATAATCATACGATGGACTATTATGTTCGACCTCGACACATCTATTCACATATTAGGACATCTATTCTTAGCATTTGTGTAGAAGACCTTCCAGCTTAGTGGCATTCCATATATGCTACCTCCTTGATCGTGCCAGTATTCATGAGATTTCAGCTCTTGTGATCATGATTCCATTGTTTCCAGTGTATATTAGATATCTTCATCTACTATGGAAATCTTGATCCATTGTATATTGTACATGGTGATGACCACACATGACACTTTGTATATCATGCATATTCATGGCCATTGTACTCTTACGTATCCAGGACTACTACATGTATTTGAAGTCACATGCAAAGATTGATTAATGTATTATGCTGATGAGTGGCTGGTTCTTCCACATGGGTCTTCATTACTCCACTTATGGGATGGATTTTATAATGTATTTCGATCATCATGTTACCCCTCTGACCTCACACATTAAGGGGCATCTGTTATAGATGATTTTACCACACCAAGAAGATCACACATTTATGGCCTTCCTTGTCCCTCTACAGACTCTCTGGACCCCATGGACTTATATTATCCTTTGATGTTCCAAGATCATCCCAAAAAATTGCCTATTTATACCTATATGAGACTTTTAAAGCAATACCCATGTTTACATGCATCTTTTGACCTCAAACCTGCATACATTGGGATGTGTGCAAAATGACAAATATTTTTGGAGTTTTCCTCATTTGAGTCCGAATAACTTGACTCTTGGCCATCCAAATTCCTTGAGAATTCTTAGATTCGACCCTCCATTACCTCTTTGGAGTTCTATATAAGGAACCCCTTGGATACATTCAAGGGGGGGAAATTGAAGAGTAAGGAAAATATAGTCCATTGTTGCCTCGGCTTTGCTTATACTTGAGTCTGCATCCCTTTCTCCCTTAGAGCACATAGTGTTCTTCCCAAGATTTCCTTTGCTTTGTGAGATTGCTATCGAGAGATGTAGGATTGAAGTGGTGGAGGCCAAGGTGAAGGATCCGGTTTCTCCGGTTCGCAGAAGTGTCAATAGAGTTTGTCACTATTGTATCTTTGATTTATTAATAGAAATATCTTTTCCTGTCCAAATCATGTGAATTTTGAATATGAATATTGAATCCATGGATGTATTTGATTCCTTATACATGATTGATTATATATGCTAGAGTAGTGCTAACACATTTATATATATCATGCTTTCTTTGTTTGTTGTTGTTGAGAGAAAATTATAATTGCAATTGCATTGGAAAGGCTCAGTGGGGATCTACCTCAACCGTCTGGAATAAGGTACGATTCTATATCCCTTAGTGTTATATTTGCTTACTGATCTTATGTATTGGGAAATATTGATTTCTAATGTCATTATGTCTGTTGTGGTACCCCCAAGCCATAGGAAGTTTCTCTCCGTAACAGAATTGGTGACTCTGCTTGGGAGGTTCCTAATTGTTTTTCTTTGGGGATTGGGTCTACAATGTGCTTGAATTGCTTTGTATTTATTTATTTCTATGTCAGGTCTGGAGGTATGTTTTCCCAATAGTTTCCTATAGGATTAATTTGGTCTTGCCTTATCAATTTTCCCTCTTTTTCTTCCTGTACGGGAGTATTTTCATTACATTCATGTATACACACGGTTTTCTCTTGAATTCCCATGTATGTATGCAGGTTTATTGCATACAGTCATGTATGCTTTTGTTTTGAGCTTTATTTGGGAGATGTAGTATTGCTAGGTGAGTTTTGATGATTGCTGAGTCTTCTTGGGTAATGTTGGTGTCTATATACATCCTCTGCTTCTGATCAAAGACCCCTTTTGATTTATTTTCAATTAGGTTTTGATCTTGTCATTCATTTTTTCCTTTTCATTTTGGGATTAGTGCATTAGGTCTATTTTATCTTGGTGGCTTTCTTGGCTGCTGTTTGTGAGTGGTTGCAAGGTATGAGAGTTGTAGAGTCTGTTAGTGCTTTTTATATCTCATCTATTTCAAAAAAATACAAAAATACTTTTCTTTTGCATACTTATGCATCCTTTCATTTTTGCACTCGCATGGTACTTGCATTAGGTTTGCTTATTGAATTATAGTCAGGTTTTCATTTAGGAATAATTGCATTCTCATTTGAAGGAAAAAAAATGCATCTGATGTAGTGGCATACCCTGTTTTTCATTCTACAAAGATTGCACTTGGCATTGTTTGTTAGGTGTGTACATTTATTTCACTACTGAGTCTTAATATCATTAGTTGCATGGCCATTTCCCTTTGAGTAATTACAGCCATTAAAATCAGCGCTTAATTAAAATGAACTACACATTTTTATTTTATAGGGTTCACCAAAAAGATTAGGATTTAGAGTCTTGGAATAGTTCATTGTAAGTCAATTCTCCAAGACCACTAAACACAAATAGTTAGGTGTCTGTCCAGGTGAGTGAGAAATCCTTGGTATATTTAGTGTTTCTCAGGAAGCTCCTCTTATACAGGAGTCAATCATGAGGAAGCATGCACAATTGTGATTAGGATAGCCCGTGGTCACTTTTTTGAGTGCCAGAGATATTTCCAGGATCGTATTCATATCTAGGGGACTTTGAGGTACCCGTTGGTGCACCCTTAGGGTATCAGTTGGTGCTTTCAGGCTTCGGGATTTGCTACCCTTCCCATACGGTCGATCACGCCTGCGACTACCCACTTGAGCATTGATTATATTGGGGTGATCTTAGTTTCCCTACCTAGGTATCGCAGGGGGTACTTGCAGAGGTTATTTTGAAGGTGTCCTGGGTAGGTAGGGGTCAGACATCACAATCGGTTTATGCATTAAAGCTGAGGGCCATTATAATTGGTTACGAACCTCCACTTGTAGTGTATGGGAGTCTCAAGCCTATCCTAGGCGAGGAATACCTGCTGCATTTAGGAGCTCACATATCCTCCCCTTGGTTTGCTTGTCTTTTGGATATAGAGTTTCTTAGGAGTGTGCTTTTTGTACACTAGATTTCTTAGGGTTGCATAGTTAGATTGAGTCTTTTCTTTTTGTAGAGTCATTGTGGATCCGGGTGCGATGCTCTTTTGTTCGCTTCGTTTAGGAGGACTTCCACCTTCTACGTCTCCTCCTCCTTTGGGACAGAGAACTAGATAGTCCAGGCAGACTAACTCTCACTTTGATTCACACACCATGAGTGACCATGAGCCTGAGATCCTGGAGATCCCTTATCTTCCACATCCCATATGGGAGGTTGAACCTTCAAGCACATATGGGACTCCGGTAGGGTCAGGCCCTTCTACGGTGAGGACATCGCATGATGATCCATCACAATTCCCAGGATACATGCACGCAAACCTCTGGTATTGGTCACGTAGTCTGAACCATGAGATTCACCATGCACCCACTAGCAGTAGCACAATAAGGTATGGCATGCCAGACCTTCTTGAGACCAGTCTGACACCTAATGTCAGATTGGGTGTTGACCTTGGTGTTGCACCTGGGGGCACTTCCATTCCTTTCTAGGTGGAGAGGTTTGGTAGCATTAGTCATATTACACCTTCCATCCCTACAATGGAGGTTTCTTCACACATGCATCCTATGCCTAGCACTATAATTCCCATTTGGGGAACTGACCCTAGACATGTGAATATTGGGGGCACAAGTTATATCCTTTCCCATATTCCATCGTCTTCAACACCGGTTCCTTCAAATGCATTTTTGATGACACATCCTCTTCCTAAATCACAAGGTCCTCCGGGCCAGATTTCTACCGTTAGTCATGTTCGTTCTGCATCTGGCCACACCATAGAATCACAAGGCCATGTGCCTCCTTATGTGTCAGCAGGGTATGTACCATCTTATGGACAGCCTTATGGACCAGCTTATGGAGCGTCTTATGGACAAACCTATACACCTTATGGGTTCGAGTATCAACCCGCTTATCAGTCTCCTAACTATGGCTTCGTAGCACCCCATCCTTAAGGTACTCCAAACTATAACACGCAACCCTATATGGGTCAAATGGGAGGAGGTTACTATCCCACTAGCCAAGGACATGGTGTCTATAGAAATCAAACCTATGTGAACCAGCCCTATCAGGGACTATGGAACCAAATGGATCAGGCTAGGCTCCCTTTCCTTGCAACATTGAACTTACCTGACTTGTCAAGATTGACAAATGATCCTGTGTCTCATGACTCGGCATGGTCGGTCATTCCCACCAAGATTCCTTCAGACATTCCAAAGTTATAAGGTAATGCTAGTGAAGATCCTGGTGAGCACATCACGATGTTCCACCTTTGGTGCTCTTCGAACTCCTTGAATCATGATTCAGTTAATTTAAGGCTATTTCAATGCACCCTTATGGGGCCTCTAGAGAAGTAATACATAGAGTTTCCTGGGGGGACTTATACATTGTTTAATGACCTATCTATGACCTTCCTCAATCACTTTCATCTACCCATGCATTATGATGCCGGTACTGAACTCTTGTCGAAATTTCGGTAGGACAAATCCATGCATATATCTGATCACATTCAAGAGTGGCGTAGACAAAAGAGATTGATTAAAGCCTTTATACCACCATAGTTCCTTTTGGAATGGTTCCTCAAGTCTTTATTGTCGTACATATCTAAGGACATTTCCACATCCAAAGTGCAAAATGAGGAACAAGCTATGTTTAGAGCTCAGCAGTTGGATTTGATTTATGCTCAAACTGGGCTCTTGTATGAGATCATACCAAATGCACCTAGGTCCAATTTCAACCCTAAGTTTAAACTTGGGCCACATATTGATGGAATTGTTGTCTTCGCAAGTGCCAAGCCCACAAGCTCGGTTACAAACCAAATGAATAATTTGTCTATTAACTATCTTGCTTTGGGACAAGCTACGACTTCGAATCATCCTACCCAAATGACAGATATACTTTCAATGCAATCCTCGAACCAGAAATGTAACCAGCAACCTGGACGGAATAAAAAGAAAGGTAAAAATAATTGGAAGGGTGGGAATATGAATGAAAATGATAATAATTACAAGAACAACAATAATGTTGGGGGGGACAAGAAACCTAAGTGTAAGGTTAAATTTCCTTGTAAGATTTGTGGGGATGATCACCTCACTCACTTGTGCCCTCGGATGGAAGATTCCTTGAAGTTCATCGCACAAGGCCCAGCTGTGTTGAGAAATATTTTATCACAAAATAAGAATATGAACTTGAGGACCGTGGATCCTGGTGGTGCTTCTGGTGGGACTTCAAACCCGTCAGACACTGTTAGTGGCCATGGTTGCATTAATATGATGTCTTCCAAAAATGTTGTGACTTGTTCTAAGGATTATGGTACATCACAACTGGACCTAGAAAAATAGCCCGCTCCACCTAAGAGCCCTTTGCATATAAAAAAACCTAGTGATAAGCCTGAAGCTCTGCCTCACATTCTTAAGGGAGTCTTGAAGCTTTTGGGGAACAATCCTAATGCCCGAGCTGCCTAGAAATATTCTATCATCGAGGATTTGGGCTAGAATCCTTGTGCAATGTCCACGTTAGAAGTTCTCGAAACTTGTCCTCTGCAAAGGAAAGCCTTGTTGTCTTCTCTTGGGGTGGTTGATGGAATATCTCCTTCGGTGGTCAAATTTTATACTCATGGAGTCCAGCCTCACTTGCCTTACTATGTGTCCCTTTTGGTTCATATAGAGTGTCTAAACAATACCATCAAGTGCACTGTGATTGATGAAGGGGTTGCATCTTCCATGATTTCTTTGTCATGTTGAAAGGGTTTGGGTTCCCCTGCATTGTCTAAGTCGGGCACCATGTTAACTGCATTTGAGGGAAGATTGTTTCGGCCACATGGAATTCTTCCTTCCCTTGAGGTCCAATTGGGAGGGAATAACGTCATGATCGAGGCCGAGGTCATTGATGCACCCCTTGACTATAATTACTGGGTAGGAACTGGATTTACAATATGCAAGCAGTCGCATCGTCACTCTTCCAGGTTGTTTTTTTTCCTTTGGATGGGAATATTATGACGATAAGATCCTTTGATAATTCTAGTTCAAAAGCATCATCAGGATAATCTATCCCGCTTATCAATCATTCTCAGCCAGCAATTGAGAATGTTGGGGTGGGCATGTATCCTTTGCTAATGGGAACTTTTAGTTGTGTCGTTCCCATTATTCTGATTGGTTCTAGTCTTGGTAAGGATTCAACGTCATTGAGTTTGGTTCATTTTTGTACTTCGCATATGGAGGATCCTTGGACTCTTCCTTCTCTGAGTACTTTAGGTGAAGTTTCTATCCCTGCTGAGACATACATGCCGTTGCTTACAGTTATGGTGGCTTATTAAGATAATCTTGATTCGGTTGTAGAGTCTAGTCCTTCCTCTTCGTGGATGGAGGAGGAGGACTCTTATTCATTTCCTTCTTGGGAAGTCTCATTGTCTCACTCACATGACTGCCTCAATGACATATTTACATCGGATGAGGCTATTCTCGAGGCTATGTCTGGGTTAGAACAACCTTGGGGAGAGTTGCATCATAGATCTTATTTTCTCCCTAAGCTTGATGATATCGAGTGTGATGAATTTAAGGCGATCTTTAGTGAGAAAATTGGTAGGCCCATAGTCCCATTAGGCTCTCCTAGCAAGTATGCCAAAGGGAACATGGCTAACTTGTCACAAAATATACCTATCAATATTTCTTGCATTCCTGGCAAGATTGAAAATGTGTACATTGGGGCGGATTGTTCCCCCGATGAGATTAGAGAGTGCACCAAGATTTTTAAAGAATTTCGAGATGTGTTCGCTTGGTCATATGAAGAAATATCAGGAATTAACCCTCGCATTGTCGGACATGAAATCAAAACCTATCTGGATGATAAACCTATTTGACAATGTTTGCATGAAATGAATCCTAGGAAAGCACCTGCTATTAAGGATGAGATAGAGAAGTTACTCAAAGCTGGCTTCATCTATCTCATTCCCTTGACGGAGTGGGTGTCAAATCTTGTTATGGTGGCTAAGAAGAAGGGATTGATCCATGTATGCACCAATTTTGGATATTTGAATCGCGCCTATCCTAAGGATAACTTCCCCACACCATTTATTAATCAAATTTTGATAAGTGTGCAGGGAGAAAAGTTTTATTCTTTATGGATGGATTTTTTTGGATATAATTAGATTTAGATTAAACTCGAGGAATAACATAAGATTTCTTTCATTTGTCCTTGGGGTACTTTTTCATACCAGAAGATGCCCTTCAGCCTTAAAAACACCGTAGCAACATTTCAACGGGCTATGACCTTTTCCTTTCACGATATTAAAAATATTATTGAAGTGTATTTGGATGAATTAGCTGCTCACTCTCGTATGAGAGTGCGTCATACTTATGATTTGCGTTTGGTGTTCGAAAGATGCTGCCGTTATCAAATTTGGTTAAATCCTCATAAGTGCATTTTTTTGTGAAGGTTTGTCACTTACTAGGGTTCATTGTTTCCAAGGAGGGTATAAGGGTTGATCCTTTGAAGGTTGAGGCAATACTTCAATTATCTCCCCTATGTAACATTAGACATATTCAGTGTTTGCAAGGTACGACGAACTTATTGCGTTGATTCGTGGTCAATTTTTCTAGTTTGACCAAAGGATTTATGCGTTTGTTGAAGAAAGACACTCCATTTATCTGGGATGAGCGAGCCCAAGATTCTTTTGATGCTTTGAAGAGAGCCTTGGCATCGGCCCTCGTGCTTAGTCCACCTGACTATAGCTGTGATTTTTTTATATATGTGGTTGCGTCTCAAGAGATGTTTGGTATGATATTGGTTCAAGAGGATGAGGAGATTCATGAGCATGTCATCTACTATCTTAGCTGAAATCGTATTGATGTGGATCTTTGTTATACCCATGTTGAGAAGTTGGCATTATCTACCATCCATGCGATTCAGCGTTTGAGGCATTATATCCTTCTTCACTAGAATTGTGTTATAGCTCACATTAATCCATTTCAGTTTGTCCTCACTAGAAGGATGATAGGGGGAAAGTATAATAAATGGATTGTGATATTGCAAGAATTTGACCTCGAGTTTGTTTCGGCAAATTCAAAGAAGTCATTGATTTTTGTTGAGCTTATATCTGATTTTCTGAGTTTGGATGAGGGAGAGCTTCGTGAGGACTCATTCATTGATGAGCACACATTTCTAATTTGAACTACGGACCCATGGTATGGGGACATTATTATCTACTTGTAAACCTTGAAGGTTCCTTCTCACCTCTCACTGTTAAATTTTCATATGCTTAGCTAAGACATCAGTATATCATTTCATTTTTCATAACAAAAGCATATAAACAGGATCACTGAAAGAAACAGTATCACAAGAACAACACAGATTTATCCTAGGAAAACCCTAAAGGGAAAAACCCAACAAAAGCTTCCTCAATATAGATGCCCGAAAAAGGTAAAAAGGTAAAACCAACAAGGAGATCAAAAACCTGAGCCTCTTCCTTCTCCAACTACTTCTCTCCTCCACAAGTGCGCTACTCAAGTGAGTGTGTGTGTTCCAAATGAGGAGCGCTACACCTCTATTTATATTCATCTGTTCACTTAAGTTAACTCATTCGACATGTAGGCTCGAGTTAAATCATGTAGGCTCGAGTTACACATGTAGGCTCAAGTAACCACACTGGGGTGCTGATGAACCACCTTTACAATTAGAGGGGACTACCTCATGACTCTTATTATTTCTTTCGATTAGGAGCATCGAGGTACAATGTAATACAAGTGGTTCTCCCGGTAGGACCATTGGGGACCACAAAAAGATACATATAGAATATTCTTCGAAGTTACAATATTTCAACACTCCCCCTTAACGAGAAGGGTATTCTACAACAACATCAACAACAACAAGAGTAGAGATAGGGGACATCATCAACATCAGCAGGGTAACACATCTATAAATCATTGGAATCTTTTCAAAATCATGTAGTCTTCATCTTCAATCTTCAGTCTTCATCATCATTAATTCTTTGACTGCTTTGATCAGCAACATCTTCAGCATTTTGATCTTTCAATTAGCAACGACATCTTCAGTACTTTGACTATTCGATCAGCAACAACATCTTCAGCATTTTGACCTTTTGATCAGCAACATCTTCATCACTTTGACTTTTTTATCAACAACAACATCTTCAGCATCTTGACCTTTCGATCAGCAATATCATCATCAACTCTTTGACCTTTCGATCAGCAGCAACATCATCATCATCATATTCTGATCTGTTGATCAGAATCATCATCACATTCTGATCTTTCGATCAGAAACATCATCATCATACTCTGATCTTTCGATCAGAAACATCGTCAACATACTCTAATCTTTCGATCAAAAACATCATCATCATACTCTGATCTCTCGATCAGAAACATCATAATCATAGTGCGTCATCATCATACTCTGATCTTTCGATCAGTATGTCATCATCATCATACTTTGATCTTTCCATCAGTATGTCATCATCATCATACTCTGATCTTTCGATCAGTACGTCATCATCATACTCTGATCTTTCGATAGGTACATCATCATACTCTGATCTTTCGATCAGTACGACATCATCATCATCAACTACAACCTGCAATCCACAACTCAAAGACAAAACATCTTTGGATCACTTTTGGACTTAAAGTCTAGGGATGATACAATCCCACCACATTCTTAACAACCGAAGTTACCAGATTGATTATGGGAGAATCAGTCCCTATCACTTTAGGACTAAGTCCAAGGACGATGCAATCCTACCACATTCTCGAGGACTGAAGCCACTGGATTGATTACGGGAGAATCAGTCCCTATCACTTTAGGACTATGTCCAAGGATGATGCAATCCTACCACATTCTCGAGGACCGAAAGCCACTGGATTTATTACGGGAGAATCAGTCCCTATCACTTTAGGACTATGTCCAAGGATGATGCAATCCTACCACATTCTAGAGGACCAAAGCCACCGGATTGATTACGGGAGAATCAGTCCCTATCACTTTAGGACTATGTCCAAGGATGATGCAATCCTACCACATTCTCGAGGACCGAAGCCACTGAATTGATTACGGGAGAATCAGTCCCTATCACTTTAGGACTATGTCCAAGGATGATGCAATCCTACCACATTCTCGAGGACCGAGGTCACCGGATCCATTGTGGAAAGATGTCCCGAGATGATACAATCCATCTTCATTCTCGAGGACCGAGGTCTCCGGATCACTTTAGAGGAAATGCCCAGGGATGATACAATCCCACTGCAACATCACTACTCCCCCTTTCAAGGAAGGTCTTTCTGAACAACACCAAGCTTGTCTCAAAAGTGTTCAAACTCTACTCGAGGCAGAGGCTTCATCAGTACATCATCATCTAAACCATCATCATCTACATCTTCAGTATGTGAATACTGAACTATCACCATCTGTATCTCCAGTATGTGAATACTGAAAGAATCATCATCTATATCTTCAGTATAGAAATACTGAAAGCATCATCATCTCTATATTCAATATAGAAATACAGAATCACCATCATATGTATCTACAGTATGTAAATACTGAAATATCATCTATATCTTCAGTATGGGAATACTGAAATCATCATCATCTATATCTTCAGTATGGGAATACTAAAATCATCATCATCTATATCTTCAGTATGGGAATACTGAAACATCATCATCTCTATATTCAGTATAGAAATACTGAATCACCATCATCTGCATTTACAGTATCATCATCTGCATCTTATCTTGTATGTAGAAATACCAGTTTTCTACGTGTTACGTCAGAACACAGGGTTCTTTGTCATCACAACTATGGTTATCACATAGAATCATTGTAGTGTCCATATTCAGGTCAAAGAGACCTGATATTAGCTTCTGAAGCCATATGGCTCCACAACTTAGTAGAGCAATCTGCTATGTATTTTGCTTCAACCGTGCTAAGAGAAACACTGGATTGTTTCCTGCTAAACCATGAACTCATAGCAGACCTCAAACAAAAGCATCTACCTGATGTGCTTTTCCTGTCTAAGATACTTCCAGCCCAATCTGCATCTGTGTAGCCATACATTCTATATTCATGGATACCATCATAGTATAGACCAAAGTCTATAGTCCCTTTCAGATATCTCATCACATGTTTTGCAGCTACTAAGTGAACTCGTCTTGGTTGAACAAGATATTGACTTAAGGTGTTCACATAAAAACAAATGTCTGGTCTAGTATTTGTTAAATACATAAATGACCCAATGATCTGTCTATAGTGAGTCACATCCACTAACTCTAATGAGTCATCAGCTAACAGCTTCAGGTTGGAGTCCATGGGTGTGGCCATGACTTTGCATTCCAACATATTGAATCTCTTCAATATCTCTACCGCATACTTTTCCTGGTTGAGAAAGATTCATTCTGAACTTTGCCATACTTCCAGACCTAGGAAATAATGCATTAACCCAAGGTCTTTCATCTCAAATTCTTCTGCTAGTTTCTTCTTGCTTTCCATGATCTGTTTCTCATTCCGTGTCAAGAATAAGTCATCCACATATAATAACAGGATGACAGGTTCATCTTCTACAACCTTGTAGTAAAGGTTAGGATCGACTTTACTCTTGGCAGGGCCCATGCTCATCAGGAAACTATCTATTCTTCCATACCAAGCTCTGGGAGCTTGCTTCAGGCCATAGAGGTCCTTCTTCAACTTGCATAAGTGAGTCCATCTGTCTTCAACTTCAAATCCTTGTGACTATTCAATGTAAAACTCTTCCTCAATCATTCCATTAAGGAAGGCTTGTCTTTATTTCATCATGGAAGAAACTACCATGATAGTTCTAAAGGAAGTGTACCTTACTTCCTGGAGTAAGTGTCTCCTCATAATTTATTCCCTCTTTCTGATAGAAACCTTTAGCCACAAGTCTTTCCTTACTTCTATCATCAACATATTTTATCTTGCAAATCCATTTGGAAGATACCACATTCTTGCTTTCTGGTTTGAGTACTATATCCCAAACATCATTCTAGTATTCTTTCATCATAACATCTTCCATGAGTTCGTCTTGTCAGGTCATTAACATATCCTAGTATTCTGCATTCAACCTTGAAGGTTGGAACCCACTTTACTCTTGGTAAAGTCTCGATCCATCACGAAGCTATCCATCATGTCATACCATGTCGAACTCAGATATCTTCTATAGTCACTCTCCCTGAAGTGGAGTATCATCTTCCCTCTTCATTCTGTACAGGTGGTTCTATGCTTGATATATACTGGTCAATAGAGTATGTCATGCCATAGTCTATTCTTTCTGAGGCAAATCACGAACCTTGCTTTGTACACTTGTTCTTGTGGATCCATATGGAGGATACTATGTACTTCCCTTTATGTCTTGAAATCATATCGTATACATCATTCCCCATGATCAACTGTTATTCTTTGCTCATAGCTTCTTTCATAGCATTATTTTCTTCATCTTGAGTTATCTCTCATACCCATGGTGGTATTCATCCTTCGAGGTGGATCTACCGGTCTCTGAAGCTCTTTCTTCCGTCATGGTTTCTCTGACCCTGGGAGCTTCATATTTTACTGCAGTGAATCTTGAATTGTCATCACTTGTTCTTTAGAACAAGTCTCATTCTTCTTGTAGGAGGTTGTACAGGACCTTCCCTACAATTCAAATGCACCAGCTGCATGGTTAGGACTATTTCATAAAACATATGCATAACGACAAATTCTTATGCATCATGCAACTGTTTAGCCAATACAACATTCATCCATATCTCACACAAACTTTCTAGATTCCTTCCATCTCTATCATGACATTATTGAGATTGTGCACTAATCCAATATGTCATCAAGGCAGCTTCATTCTAGATAAGTAGCAATGGAGAGCACCATGAGCTACTTACCCATCACATGCATATTAGTAGTATACAGTCATTAATGCAAACAATCTATCATGCATAACACATCAACTAAATATAATCAAATGTATAAAAAAACAATATCATGAAGTGACAATTGAATACTTATCTTTTATTTGTTTCATGGGTAAACTCCATCTTGATCATTCTGCTTCATCATCTTCTTCATTCATGACATCATCATTTCTTATTTAAATGATAAGATGGATAAGAGGTTCTTCAAGAATTGAGTTCTTCACATTCCTCATCACTTGAGGGATCTTCTTTGAATGGTGAGAGCTTGATCTTCAATTGCTCCCATCTTCTTCTTCTCTTCTTATGAGTCGAGATTCTTCTTCTTCCTGGAGTCAACTGAAAGAATCACTTCCTTCTGGCATAGATTCTTCACATGAATGAGTCCCATGATCCTGGGAGACCATTCAAGGTGGCTATCACCACTTCTGCATTCTCCGCTTCTTCTTCTACTACTTCAAGCTGTTCTGCATTCTGGATCTTCACATTCTTCAACTGTTTTCTTAAATCCATCTTCTCATTTATGTTCTTATCTTCAAATAGCTTGATCAAGGAATCAAACATCTTTGGTGTCTTTAGGGAAGACACTTGTGGTACGAGTTGATCCATGATTGAATCAATAATGTTCTTCTTGGCCTTGATCAAGTTCTTCTTGTGTAAGGCTTTGAGCCTCATCTCCATATGGAATTGGGACCTCTCTACTCATGTAGGTGTCCAATTCATTTTCTTCAGAGAGATCAAATACTTCCATGCTTGGAATTTTTCAACTTCACCAAGCTTATCAACAAGCTGATGTGATATATCACTTTGAAATGAGAACCTCAAATTGAAATAGCAAAAGATTAGATCTTACTGATTTGAGGTGTCCGTCCTGCTTTCGGAGCTGGCTGATCTAGGGTTTGTCAGAGAAACCCTAATTTTCAAAACTTGGAATCTTTTAGATCTGATTGGATAGAAAGATATATCTCTTCAATTGGAGCTATCCAATGTACTCCTTTTCTGAAAATAGTGGAGGAAAGCTCTCAGAATAGGAAGCCCTAGTTTTCCAATTTCTTCTGCAGAAATTTCTGTCACCGATTCTATTATATCTCCGAAATTACAGCTCCTCTGTGTCTGAAATTTCGCATTGAGGTAAACTCGCATGTCCCTGATCCAACACCATATGTTTCATCAGAATTGGTTTCCCCAATTGGAATTTATGATCATTTTCCCAAGGTGCCCTGTTACAGGACTATTCAGAACAGCGAAGTTGTACAGCCTGCCACGTGTCACTGTTTCATCTTCTGGTTCTGAAATTAGGACCATAGAAAGTAAATTCCGTTCTATTTTTGGAAAATCTTTAGGAATTTAATTTTGTCCTTTGTATCCCACGCTATAACAATTTTCCCCAGGTGTCTTGTTTAGGGATGAATTCTGGAGGAGGCTGGAACTCTAACTTTGATGGATCATATCTCCCATAATATAGTGAATCTGAGGCTGATTTTTGGACACAATGTAAATAAGGATTTTATATTTGGTATTTGAAATTTTTAGCTCCTGATACTTCTCCAATATTGGTACATAGTGAATGTACCAAAACGTAGCAGTTTTATTATTTAGGGTTTTTCTAGCTCGGGGTCAAACTAGGGTTTGACTTTCATGGAGTTTCACCCAACCAAAAATATTGATCCAGGTCTCTAAACTCTGATTTTGATGAGGAGAGAAATCCTATTCCAGTCTCACTCAAAAATTCCTCTTCAGTAAGAAGCCCTAATTTCCCACACCGAAAACTGAAAATGCTCAGAATCAAATTCTGCTTCGACACAAAGATGCACCCTTCAATGGAGAGTTAGCCTAGCCTTCTTTTGCTGATCGATTGTGGAGAGAGAACCAAAAAGTAAGAAGCCCTAGCTTCTATAGATTGTGAAATCTGTCCTATTCAGGTTAGCTCTGATACCATGTTAAATTTTCATATGCTTAGCTAAGACATCAGTATATCATTTCATTTTTCATAACAAAATCATATAAACAGGATCACTAAAAGAAACAGTATCACAAGAACAACAAAGATTTATCCTGGGAAAACCCTAAAGGGAAAAACCCAGCAAAATCTTCTTCAATATAGATGCCCCAAAAAGGTAAAAAGGTAAAACCAACAAGGAGATCAAAAACCTGATTCTCCTCCTCCAGCTACTTCTCTCCTCCACAAGTGCGCTACTCAAGTGAGTGTGTGTGTTCCAAATGAGGAGCGCTACACCTCTATTTATATTCATCCATTCGCTTAAGTTAACTCATTCGACATGTAGGCTCAAGTTAAATCATGTAGGCTCGAGTTACACATGTAGGCTCAAGTAACCACACTGGGGTGCTGATGACCCACCTTTACAATTAGAGGGGACTACCTCATGAATCTTATTAGTTCTTCCGGTTAGGAGCATTGGGGTACAATGTAATACAAGTGGTTCTCTCGGTAGGACCATCGGGGACCACAAAAAGATACATATAGAATATTCTTCGAAGTTACAATATTTCAACACTCATGAGATGAACGTTGATGACTACGTCATGTAGCAAAGAATTACCTCATTGTGGACAACACTTTGTACCATTGTGGGGTCGATTCCATTTTGCGTTGTTGCTTAACTCACAAAGAGGTTGAGGTTGTTTTGAATGATTTCCATGGAGGGGCATGTGGTGGTCATTTATTTGGGATTTTTACAACTCAAAATATTTTGAGAGCAGGTTATTTTTGGGCATCCATCTTTAAAGATTACGTTAATGTGGTCAAGTGGTTCCACCCTTTCTAGGTGTTTGCACAGAATACATGCTCTTGTCCTGCCCCTTTGCATCCGATTATCACTGTCGGTCCCTTCACCAAGTGGGGGGTCAATTTTATGGATTGCAACCCAGATTCATCTAGGAGGCACCATCACATTATTGTGGCTGTTGAATATTTCACGAAATGGGCAGAGGCTATGCCCACAATTATTTCCGACAGTGAGACAACTGTACATTTCGTATTCAACTAGATTATCACCCGGTTTGGTATTCCGAGGGAGCTTCTCACTGACCATGGAAGGTACTTTTAGAACAAGATGATGGAAGAGTTGTCTTCAAAGTTAGGGTATAAGCAAGAGAATTCCTCTTCTTACTATCCTCAAGAGAATGGATAGCTTGAAGCAGTGAACAAGTCACTTAAGTCCATTCTCCAATGAACCATCGCACAAAGCAAGACCAATTGGCATATGATGTTATATCTAGCTTTGTGGGCTTATTGAACTGCGTTTAAGACTACCATCAATTTTTCTCCCTATTAGCTTGTGCATGGGGTGGAGTCGATCTTACTAGTTGAGTGTGAAATCCCTTCATTGAATCTATCCATGGAGATTTTACCAGACACTTCTGTATTGGAAGAGCATTTGGTCCACTTGGAGCAGCTTGATAAGCATCGCCGAGACGATTTAGTGGCTCTTGAGATTAACAAGCGTCGTGTTAAGGTCTAGTGTGATAAGTATGTCCGTCCTAGGAGGTTTAGTGAAGGTGACTTGGTTCTCTTATGGGACCAAGCTAAGGAACCCTTGGGGGTAGGAAAGTTTAATCCCATGTGGCATGGGCCTTACGTGGTTAAATGAGTGTTAGAGAAAGGTGCCTACGAGTTAGTCGATTATGAAGGGACATCCTTGGCAGAGCCTAGAAATGGGATCTATCTTAAGAAGTACTATGCATGATTTTCAACTGAGACTGATTTGTTCTATATTATTGTACATTTGCATAACATAATTTTGGTCTACTTGTGGTGATTGAGTTTGTTAACTAGGTTATATTTGTTGTGGAACATATCGACAAAGTCTTTGTTTTATGTAGGATTCGTTGATGGTGCTATCCTCCACACTCAAAACTCAACTTTGATTGCTTGGGTGATTTATACTCCTACGGGTCCAGTGTTGTCTTCAAGAGGAGTTTGTCTACGACCTTCATCGAACAATGTTGCAAAGTATAGTGTTGTTATTGAGTTATTGTGTGATTCCATTTCACATGGTATTCACTGTCATTAGGTACGTCTTGATTCGGAGTTAGTGGTTTCACAACTTAATGTCTTGTATCATGTTAGGGATCCAACTTTGTTACGAAGGTTCTTGCGTGTCAGGTTGCTTGAACGACAATTTGAGAGCATAGCATACATCCATATTACAAGAAATTTTAATTAAGTTGTTGATTCATATGATAACTATGTACTAGATTGGCATTTGTTTCACAGAAGATAAAGCATTCCCAAACACATTTACACATGTAAATAAAATAATAACCGATCATCATAGGTATTTTTCATTAAAATATATGTCCAAACATGTGGTGTCATAATACATAAGTGTCATATACAAAAGTGGGGCTTTCGAGCCACCAATATATACTAAACGATCATACAAAAAATACACCCCAAGCCTCTAAGCCTGTGGGGGAGGAGGGTGTTGATCATGGTAACACACTACGGCTCTAGATAGCCGGAGAAATAAATGAACCCATGCCCATGGTACTCCAACCACCTGGTGCTACATGGCCTCAGGAAAGTCCTTGACTTGGGCCATGGGAACTCTATCTGTCAATCGAACAAAGTTCGTGTGAATGCTTTGGAGCATACGCTCCGCATCCACACCCATGATCTCATCTCTTCTTCCCCTCCATTGATGATGAGGGAAACCATCTGGCCGTCGTGGTCCCGCATCTGCATGCACATGAAAAAGTATCACTATATGTCATCACACCAAAAATATGTCTTTTTGATTCCATATATCAAAAAACACAAAAAATTAATAATTCAAAAAACAAATTGGAGTCGAGATTCGTTACCTATCTCTTCATATGTAGATCCTGGTGGTATGGGAATGTTTGGGTCTCCACGAAATTCGATCCCTACATAGGGATAGTCATCTATGGCGATGATCTATCTACGCCGCCAGAGAAAGAAGTTTGTTGGGTAGGGGTTGGCCACCTACCCCCCCGGCTAGTATCCACATGATGTTTTCCCAACATAGCTGAGCTGGATCTTGAACTCCATGTGGGGGAATCTCAACTCTTGGGCTTAGCCTTGGGACACACTAAAAAAAGAAAGCACTCAAGATGCTTCCATAACCAAAGTTCCTTACCTGCCCCATCTTGTAGTCAGTAAGTTGTTGTTTCATGTTTCCTAATAGTGAGGTACTCCAGTCATGTATTCTAGGATGCATACACTCCACTGCATAGAAAATCAAAGGCCCCTAATCCTGGTGGAGAGATTCCAACCCCGCTATCCTTCCTAGTGCCAACAGTATGGCCTTCAACATGAGGTTTTGGATCAAGTTTATCGGGATTTGACTCCCAACCTTTTCCATATCTAGGAAACAATACATGACAATGTACTAATCTATAGTGAGCCCACCTCCTAGCCCACGAGATCGTAGTTTTACCACCTCCCCTCTCTAGGAAAATCCTGTAATGAATTAAATGTCCTCAACTTCGAAGCTGAGGGGCATCCCATCTAGCTGAAATGTCTCTGACTCAAGATCCCAGTAATCCACTAGCAACTGGAGTAGCCTTGGCTTTGCCCTTAAGCTTCCAAGGCGCCAAAACTTGTATAATCCACAAGCCCTTAATGTAACACCTCGGTTTTACCTCGTTTGCATTAAATATATATGATTTAAATATCGCAATTAATCATGGTGTGGAGCCAAAGGAAAAATACCCACCATTGATTTAGCATTTTATGTTTCGGTGATTAAAATCGATGCCGATGGTATTTTTTTCTAGCCGAAACATTATAATTTTTGGACATCATATAAATATGCAATTTAATTAAAAACCCACAACCAGTTATGTCAATGCAATGAATAATGAGATGGGTGCATGATTTCCTAAGGATAAGGGGGGGAATGTTTAACCTGGAGCCATTGGGAAAATCCATTTTTCAAAATAAAACACCCAAAAACATATGCTCATTCCCTCATGCATTCACATTTTCATCTTCCCTCATGTTTTGGGGAGCGGCAGGACGTTTTTGATCATCCACCCTTCACGTTTTCAATTGTTTTCCTCATTGTGCATGCCCAGTCCATCATTTGTCTCTCACCAAAACATTGTGGTCCATTTCTCATCATTCTCTATTCCATTTTGTTCATGCACACTATGCATCTGTGCTTCTTGAAGAACTATGTTTTGTTTTGGCTAGTTCGCCTGTTGTTACCATCCATAGCTGCGCAAAGGTTTGGGGTCTCCTTTGTTTGCTGAATGAATGAATAGTGGAGATCACTCAATTTTATGAGAAAGAGTGGTCATCTCTGGTTTCCTCAGTGTTGTGGTGCAATGGTTTCCTCTGTTTTTAGAGTGAGTGGAAGCTTGTTTTGTTGTGTGTGCATATTTTTCCTTGGTCTGAACTGGTTTGGAGTGGAGTTGGGTCTGAACTAGCTTTTTAAACCTAGTGTAGGAAAGAACCTCACAAATAGATCTAGAGGGGTTTGTTTTCTTCTTTGCACACCCTGAACATCACTGGAATGGAAGGCATAGCCTAAGGGAATATGTAGCAGAGAAGGGGATGCTTCCTTGTGTTGGGTGTGTAGATGTTTTAGGAGCCAAGCCTGATCTAGTGGAGGTGTCCATAGCTCAGAGGTTGAACTCACTATATTAGCAGTTCAATCTTTCCAGCTCCTTTGCAACCTGATAAACCCATATGTTAGTTGGCTTGGCTGATCCTTAATGAGAATGTTGGCTTGACTGACTGCAGTCTGATAAACCCAGTAGTGAAATGGCTTGGATGTGTGGCCTGATAAACCCATATGTTAGTTGGCTTGGATGAGTAGCCTGATAAACCCACCTATTAATTGGCTTGGCAGATTAGCCTAATAAACCCAGCAGTATATTGGCTTGTTTGTTTGTAGCCTGATAAACCCAATTGTGTTGGATTGGCTAATTTTTGTTGTATCCTTGACTATGTGTGAGACTTCTAGTATTCCTTATCCCTTGTGGGAATCATGCCCAACTTGAGGGCGGCAGTGCTACTGAGAGATTGATGAGTGCACTGGCCTATGGTTGGGTTGAACGTTGCAGCAACATAGCTAGTTGCGAGACAAACTTTTGCAATTGTATTTGCTTAATGAAATATGATGAACATGCCTAATGTGTTGAATTGATGAATTACTTCCGTTGTATAATTGCAATTGTATGCATATGTGTATTTTTTCTTTCAATGAATTTTTAAATTACGTTATGGGGTTTAGATTGTCGAATTGGTGATGACCTAAATGATCAAATATGTCCAATACTTCTGTTAATAGGTTTAATTTCCTACCATAAATCTTCCTTTCCACAACTTGTGGGATGCAAGATGCGGAAACGTCCTTCTATTCCCCAAATATTTCCCTCCGCAACTCTTCTTTCCACAAATATCCTTCCGCAACTCTCCTATCTGCATGCGATATGCAGCTTCCCAATCTCTATTTCCGCAACTAATTATATCCGCAACGGTTTATTCTGCATGTGGGATGCAGAATGCGGAATGCGGAATGTGGGATGTGGGATGTGGGATCGTAATCTCCATATTTCCCAATTCTGCAAACTCAATCTTTCTACACCATCGATTCTTGTCGGTTGATTCTTAGTCATTGATCTGTCTCCAGATGCGAAACAGATTGTGACCATCGATTTCCATCACGATATTTCTCCGCCGTACGATCTCCTCTGAGATATTTATTCTTATATTTTCGACTTGATAACTGACATGATCAATTCTCTACTATTGGGAAGTTAGAGAATTTATACTCATACTTGAATAGAGTGAATGCAAGATGAATTCATGCCTCTATAGATTTCTGTAAAAATTGGGAATCCATCAAAATACATACATAATTCAATGAAGTTCGAGCTCGATGCTCCGGAAAGAATCAGAGCAAGTAGTTATGGTCTCGTTTTCTCTCTAGTGGATGAGAGGGGACGTGACAGTGTGGTAGCAGAGCTGCGGGTTGCAGCATTGGGCCTTGATGGGACAATTTGAATAGTTAACAGAGCTGTTGGTAAATGGTTTTTACTTATGATTTTATTATGCAGCTAAATTTTTTGTTTATTAACACATTTTGTAGAATTATAGTCACCTTCAAAAGGAAGCATTCCAGATAGTGCACTTTAGTAAATTTGGTTTGGTTGAGCCATGAGAACCGACATGTGTGATGATGGACAAAAACCAAATGAATACGAGGAATATGCTATGGGGGAAAATGTCTGAGTTGGAAATGCTGAGACAAAGTCTAATGGGAGGAGGTTTCAAGATACTCCCCTAGATTTTACAGCCACCATGAGAAGCCTAAGGGTGGAGATACAAATTCATAGGACAGATAATGAAATATTGGTTAAGGCTCTGGAGGAGCAGAATTAGCTGAATGCAGCCATGCTGCAAAGTTTGACAGACATTCAAAGGAGGATGAACTCGGGGGACCGGATAGTGAGACCAGAATGAAGTAAGAGCACTGCTAGAAGAAGAAAGAGATCTCCTAGTGGGTCATCTGACTCTGAAGGATCCACTGGTGGTTCAAGTTCTTCTTCTCATGAGAATAAGAGAAAGAGGTGCTACCAGAACCATTCATGTGATTAATTTAAGAAGGAAAGGCATCTTACCTTCAATGGTGAGATAAAGGGTGGTCAAGAACCTGAAGCTTGGATTCTTGGGATGAGGAAATATTTCCACGTCCAAGACTACTCGGGAAATATGAAGGCTAGGGTATCCATCTTCAACTTGACTGGAAGAACATCCATATGGTGGGATCAATTCAAGTAAGTGAAAAATATTAATGAAAGGAATATTGTGTGGAAACAGTTCCAGAATTATTTCAAGCAGAAGTACCACTCTGACAAGTACTATGATGATAAGATCAAAGAATTCGATGAGCTAAGATTGGGGCAGCAGACCATGGAAGAGTATGCAAATAGGTTCTTGGAGCTGTTGAGGTATGTGAAGTACATCAAAGATGAAAAAGTAAAAACACAGTGTTTCCTAAGTCAATTTCCTCGGTCTTACAAAGACAAAATTATGTTTTATGAACCTAGAAGTCTGGAGGAAGCGACAAGGAAAGCTAAGTATTGCTATGAGAAAAGAAAAGGAAAACTTGATTATCATAAGACATGGAAGGACAAGTAGAATGAGAATTATAACCAAAGGAAGAAAGGTTTCAAAGCCTCTAACTTTAGGAATCAACAGAAACAACCATCCCAAGTTGAGAAGCAACCAACAAGAGTTGGTGGGAGAAAATCCAAGAGATCCACAATAGAATAGAGGACCACTCCAATGTTAGAAATGTGGAGGACCCCACATGCACAGGAATTGTCCACTTGAGAATGAGAATGCAAGGCCAAATTACAACATTCAAGAGGAAGAAACAATCGGTCAAGTAGAGAGGGTCGTCCATAGGATCTATGCAGCATTGGAGGACTACCAGGAAGATCACCAGTCAACTATGGTTGAAGTTGCAGGTAAGGTTGTTGAGCAATCTGTTTCTATTTTGATTGACCCTAGTTCTACTCACAGTTACATCACTCCTAGAGTAGTGGAGATTTGTTCTTTTGAGAAAGTAAAGCATAGAAAATCGTGGTTAGTTCAACTAGCCATTGGAACTAAGAGAAATATTAGTGAAGTGGTAGAGAAATGTCCATTGGTGATGAATGGATTGGTCACTTGTGTAGATCTGAATGTTCTACCACTTGGTTCCTATGATTTTCTCATTGGAATGGATTGGTTAGAAGTTCACAGGATAAGGCTCGATTGTTATAATAATAATTTTGAATGCATGGATGAAGAAGGGAACCCAATAGTTGTAAGAGGAATTCCTAAGGTGATTTCTATGTGGCATATTTCAGCAATGCAATTGAAGAAGTTTTGTAGGAAAGGTTTCCAGTTGTATGTAGCTCATATTGTGGAGGAAACAAAGAACAAAACTCCTAGGTTGGAGGACTTTCATGTGTTGCAGGAATTCATGGATGTTTTTCCTAATGAGATTCCAAGGATTCCTTTGAAGAGAGACATTGATTTCACATTTGAGCTTGTACCAGGAGAAGCACCAGTGTCCAAGACACCCTACAGGATGAGTACACCAAAAATGCTAGAGCTGAAGATGTAGTTTCTAGAGTTTTCGAAGAATAAGTATATCAGGCTGAGTGTGTCTCCTTGGGTAGGACCGGTTCTGTTTGTTAAGAATAAATATGGTACACTCAGATTGTGTATTGATTACGAAAAACTGAACAAAGTCGCTGTGAAGAACAAATATCCCCTACCTAGGATTGATGACCTCTTTGATCAAATGAGAGGAGAAAAGGTTTTTCCAAGATTGACTTGAGGTATTGTTACCATCAGGTGAGAATCAAGGATGAATACATTCATAAGATGGCCTTCAGAACAAGGTATGGACATTATGAGTTTGTAGTGGTACCATTTGGTCTCACAAATGCACCATCTACATTTATGTGCCTTATGAATAGTGTCTTCAACAGGTATTTGGACAAGTTTGTTCTTGTTTTTCTTGATGACATTCTTATTTATTCTAAGAATGAGGAAGAGCATGAAGAACATCTGATATTGACATTACACTTGCTCAGGGAGCATCATTTGTATGCAAAGTTGAGCAAGTGTGACTTCTATAAAGATAGAATTTAGTATTTGGTTCACATTATCTTAGAAGAGGGTATATCTGTGGACCCTGACAAGATTGAAGCCATTATGAATTGACCTACTCCAATAAATGTGAAAGATGTAATATCTTTTATGGGACTTGCAAGATACTATAGGAGATTCATTGAAGGATTCTCCAAGGTTGCACATGCCATCACTTCTTTGCAAAGAAAGGGGATAAAGTTTGAATTTACATCGAGGTGTGAAGAAATATTCCAGCAGTTGAAGAATATTCTCACAAGTGCACGAGTCTTGAAAGTTGTAGACGCGGAGAAATATTTTGTGGTGTGTAATGATGCATGTGGTCAAGGACTTGGAGGATTTCTTATGCAAGACAACCACGTAATATGTTATGAGTCAAGAAAGTTGAAGGATCATGACAAGAACTATGCCACTCATGATTTGGAACTTGTAGCCATAGTACATGCTCTCAAGATGTGGAGGCATTAATTGATGGGAAGAAGGTGAGCTAAGGACAGACCATTGTGGTCTGAAGTATTTGTTTGATCATCCTACAATAAATTCTAGGGAAGCTAGATGGCTGGAGTTTTTATGTGAGTTTGATTTTGAAATAAAACACTTAAAATGAAAAGAGAATAAGGTAGCTGATGCACTCAGCAGGAAGGTGTAGGAAATGCATGTGGCATCTCTTAGTATTTTCCAATTGGAGTTGAGGCAGAAGATTGTTAATCATGTTGCTGAAGATGAATTGTATGCACAAATCAAGGACAAATTGCAGCAGCAAAGCCTTGAAAAGAAGTATGAAGGATATAAATTAGAAGAAGATGGCCTCCTTACTTATAAGAACAAAATTTATATTCCAAATGTAGAAAATTCGAGGAGGGTTGTTATGGATGAGCTCCATCAAGCTCCATATTCTGGTCACCTAGGATATTCAAAGACAATTGCTACAGCTAGAAAGCAGTACTTTTAGCCAAGAATGAAAAAGAACATGGCTGAATATATTTCAACGTGCATGAAATGTCAGCAGGTGAAGGTTGAGCATCAACACGCAGCAAGTTTGTTGCATCCTTTGCCAATTCTAGAATGGAAATGGGAAGTTCTTTCCATGGATTTTATTACATGATTGTCATGACTTGGAGACAAAATGATTCCATCATGGTTGTGGTGGATAAGTTGACAAAGGAAACACATTTTATACTGGTTAAGTCTACGCATAAGACTGATGACATTGGAAAGATATTCATGAAGGAGATTTTCAAATTGCATGGATTGCCTAACGAAATAGTCTCTGACATAGATGTCAAGTTCACTTCCAATTTTTCCAAGGGATTGTTTTCATATTTGGGTACAAAGTTGAATTTCAACACTGCCTACCATCCTTAGACTGATGGGGAGACAAAGAGAGTTAACCAAGTGCTTGAAGACATGCTTCGCATGTATGTGATGGAAAAACCAACCAAGTTGGAAGATTATTTACACTTGGTCGAATTTTCATATAACAATGAACAACAAGCATCCTTGGGGATGAGTCCAATTGAATATTTGTATGGCAGGGTTGTTCTTGATCCATAATTTCTCAAGGAGATGGAGCAAGAGGTTGTAAAGATCAGGAAGAATTTGAAAGCATCCCGGGATAGACAGAAAAGCTATGCAGATAAGCATAGGGTGAACAGAGAGTTTAGTGTTGGGGATCATGTTTACCTAAGAGTGAGGGAAAAGAAGAGTTCCTTGAAGCTTGGAAGTTGTGCCAAGATTTCACCTAGATACTATGGGCCATTTGAAGTGCTTGAAAGAATAGTTTCAATTGAATATAGAATTGCAAGAATAATGCTTTTCATGTTTCTTTGCTTAAGAGATATGTACATGGTCCTAACCATGTGATAAATTGGGATGTGATTCAAGTGGAACCCGAGGGAGAGTTCCAAATCGAGCCAATACGCATCCTCGACAATAAGGTCACAATGCTCTGAAACCGAGCCATAGGGAAGGTAAAGGTGCAATGTGATCACTACGGTCCTGAAGAGGCTACATGGGAGCTGGAGGATGCCATGCAATTGGCACATCCATTTTTGTTCAATTCTCTAGAGCACTGAGGGCGGTACCATTGTAGAATTTTTGTTCAATTTTGTAAAGCACTGAGGACAGTGCTGTTGAAGGGGGAGGGGAATGTAACACCCCCATTTTGACCCCGTTTGTATTAAATATATATGATGTAAATATTGTAATTAATCATGGTGTGGAGCTAAAGGAAAAATACACACCATTGATTTAGTGTTTTATGTTTCAGCGATTAAAATCGATGCTGATGGTATTTTGTGCTAGACGACACATTATAATTTTTGGACATCATATAAATATGCAATTTAATTAAAAACCCACAACCAGTTATGTCAATGAAATAAATAATGAGATGGGGGCATGATTTCCTAATTATAAGGGGGGGGATGTTTAACCTTGATCCATTGGGAAAAGCCATGTATCAAAAGAAAACACCCAAAAATGTATGCCCATTCCCTCATGCATTCATGTTTTCATATTCCCTCACGTTTTGGGGAGCAGAGGGACATTTTTTATCATCCACCCTTCATGTTTTCAGTTTTGTTTTCCTCATTGTGCATGCCTAGTCCATCATCTTGCTCTCACTTAAATGTTGTGGTCCATTTCTGATCATTGTCTATTCCATTCTGTTCATGCGCGATGTGCGTCTATCCTGCTTGCAGTACCGTGTTTTGTTCTGGGTTGTTCTCCTGTTGTTACCATCCTTAGCCATGCGAAGGTCCGAGGTCTCCTTTTTTTGCTGAATGAATGAGCAGTGGAGATCACTCAATTTTATGAGAAAGAGTGGTCATTTGTGGTTTCCTCAGTGTTTTGGTGTAATGGTCTCCTCTGTCATAGAGTGAGTGGAAGACATTTTTGTTGTGTTGAAACTATGGTTTATTATATGTGCATATTTTTCCTTAGTCTAAACTAGTTTGGAGTGGAATAGGGTTTGAACTATCTTGTTAAACCTAGTGTAGGAAGGAACCTCACAAATAGATCTAGAGGGGTTGGTTTTCTTCTTTTCACACCCTGAACAACACTGGAATGGAAGGCATAGCCTAAGGGACTGTGTAGCAGAGAAGGGGATGCTTCCTTGTGTTGGGTGTGTAGATGTTTTAGGAGCCAAGTTTGATCTAGTGCAGGTGTCCATAGCTCGGTGGTTGAGCTCACTAGCTTAGCAGTTCAAGCTTTATGGTTCCTTTGCATCTTGATAAACCCATTTGTTAGTTGGCTTGGTTGATCCTTAATATGAATGTTGGATTGACTGACTGTAGTCTGATAAACCTAGTAGTGAGATGGCTTGGATGTGTGGCCTGATAAACCCATCTGTTATGTGGCTTGGCTGAGTAGCCTGATGAATACAACTGTTAGCTGGCTTGGAAGATTAGCCTGATAAACCTAGCAGTATATTCGCTTGTTTGTTTTCATCCTGATAAACCCAACCGTGTTAGATTGGCTAAGTTTTGTTGTATCCTTGACTATGTGTGAGCCTACTAGTGTTCCTTATTCCTTGTGGGAATCATGCCCAGCTCGAGGGTGGCAGTGATGCTGAGAGATTGATGAGTGCACTGGCCTATGGTTGGGTGGAACGTTGCAGCGACGTAGCTGGCTGCGGGACAAACTTCTTTCAATATAAGTACTCACCTATGTTAATCTCTGGAATTTTATTTGCTTAATGAAATATGATGAACATGCCTAATGTGTCAAACTGATGAATTACTTCCACTGTATAATTAGAATTGTATGCATTTGTGTATGTTTTCTTTGAATGCATTTTTAAATTACGTTATGGGGCTTAGATTATAGAATTGGTGATGGCTTGAATGATCAAATCTGTCCAAGACTTCTATTAACAGGTTGAATTTCCTGCTAGAAATATTTCTTTCCGCAACTTGTGGGTGTGGGATGCGGGATGCAGAAATGTCCTTCGATTCCTCGCATATTTCCTTCTGCACTTGCGGGATGCGGATTCCCAATAAATATTTCTGCACATATCCTTCCGCGACTCTCCTTTCAGCATGTGGGATGCAGGATGTGGCTTCACAATATCTATTTATGTAACTAATTATATCCGCAACGGTCTATTCCGCATGCAGGATGCGAAATGCAGAATGCGGGATGCGGAATCGTAATATCCATATTTGCCAATTCTGCAAACTCAAGCTTTCTGCAACGTCGATTCTTGCAATTTGATTCCCAGTCGTTGAGCTATCTCCAGATGCGGAACAGATTGTGACTGTCGATTTATGTCACGATCTTTCCCCGCCATACGATCTCCTCTGAGATCTTACTTCGTAGATCGTCGACTTAGTCATTGACAGGATCAATTCTCTGCTATTAGGAATTTAGAGAATTTATACTCATATAGTGAATAGAGTGAACGAAAGATGAATTCATGCCTCCATAGTTTTCTACAAAAATTGGGAATCCATCAAAATACATACATAATTCAATGAACTTCGATCTGGATGCTCTGGCAACAATGAGAGCAAGCAGTTATGGTCACATTCTCTCTTTAGTGGACTGGAGGGGACATGACACTTAACGTTTGTTGAGCCATTAGATCATCTTGCACGACCTCTTCAACATCACCATGTTCATGCTCTCTCCATTCTAGAACCATCCTGCACAAGAATTTCCAAGTTTTATCAGTTTTTTCCTTTGAATTTCTTATTTATGACTTGATATGCGACTGTTTTCAAAATAGCCGCATATGTACGCGGGTATTGTGGTCTTTTCCGCATATACCCATCCCTATACACGGAAAAATACCCAATTTACGTGTGGGCCAAAACCTCCCCCATTAGGATGGCCCAAGATTAAAAATTGACCACCAAAATTAAAAATTAAAACATGTAAATGGAAGAGAAGGGCATGAGCTTCTACCTGAACCAGACAGAATACGATTCTATGGACCGATACTCTCAAAATTAGCTTCTGAATTTTTGGTCTCAAATGCACTACGGTGGGTAAATTTTCAAATGGTATGTAGAATTTTATTTTTACACTATTTTATAGAATTTTTTTTGAAATTTTTACCCACTTTCAATAGTTTTGACCTATTTTTGACCATTTTTGGACTGTTTGGACTAATATGGTGTTGTAGGGGCCCATTTTGAGTGCGTTTTGGCCTAGTCTTTGATCTGTTCATGCTTATTACATGTACAACATCTGAACTAGATTATAGGTTAGGATTTCACATCCTCCTACATTTTTCATGACCTTATGACCATTTCATTTTAACCTTAGGTACGAACCCATTCCATGGTATCGCAGAACCTTCATACTACTATTAGAAGTGGTATTGTGTGAATGGTAGAGCTTTCCTATACATGGGTTCCCTAGTTAGATCATTTTTGCATTTGGTACCCATGCTGAGATTCCTCCTTTAGGTTTTGGGAGTCCCTTTTTAGTCCCACCATGTCCTTGAGCAAGAGCTTCATACTCCTCTTGAAATTTATGTTGCCTTTTCCCCATAGGGACTCCCTTGTATATATCTAGTTGTAATTGCATTTCATGGGTTTTTCTTTCCTTATTGAGCTTTATGTTGGCTCCCTGATTCAGAGTTATAAGCCATATAGCATGAGCTTGTCTCATGTCTAGCCAAGCAAGGCCTTCTACATATCTTTTGTAGCTTGATCACCCCTTTATCGGGAGGATACCTTCCCCCAAGTGTCGTTATCCTGTACATGTTTCCTTGCATTGAGCATAGGTATGCTCCATTGCTTGGAACTAGATTTCTTGTCCCTGACACTCGTCTCCTCCTAGCTATGTACTATAAATCACTTTTATTCATTTTCAAGCTTTTCAAAATATCTGAAAAAATTCCAAAAAAATAAAAAAACATAAAAAAGTCGGACGAGAAAAGATGTCATCTTTGACAGCATTCGAGTCATGTCGCCTTCGAACAGAGCACTGCATATCACATCCATTGGTTGGGTTATTAGCTTGAATCTAGGATCTGTACTTGTTACTCTAATTTTATCTCCACTGACTGGTTACACTTCTGATCCCCATGGGGACTTTGTTGATGCCTCCTATGTCACAGAGATGTCCCAGTTTTCATATCGAGTCCATGTTTCCTACCTTCAGTCACCACTTGCCTTATGCTCTTGTTCGAAGGAAGTTGAAGATTGAGTCAACCATTCCTCAGTTTTCTTGACTTTGCATGTCGGTCATTCCCGGTACTGTTACTAGTTCATGCACATCTTGTTCATTGAGTTCTTCCACATTATACAGATTTTTTGAGTACCTCATGTTGCTTGATGGGGGATGCCTTAATTCCTTTCTTCTTGCAGATTCCATTCCATCGACATTAGATCATTTATTCTGGAATAGGAGTCTAGAGTCATTTGAGTGCCTTGAGACTTACAATCATCAGTGGTAGGTTCTCTCACCATCGATAGTTTTGGGAATACAACAATGTCCCTTGATCGATGGACTCTTTCAAGTGTTCGACCTCAACACATCTATTCACACTTGTTAGATTGCACTCTGTACCTTGATTACCATTTTCATTATCTGTGGGTTATCTCATATTTTTTAACGGTATACATCAATGACCGATAATCAGATGATGGACTTCTATGTTCAACCTCGACACATCTATTCACATAGTAGGACATGTACTCATAGCGTTTGTGTAGAAGACCTTCCAGCTTGGTGGAATTCCTTATATGCTACTTCCTTGATCGTTCCAGTATTCATGATATTTCAGCTCTTGTGATCATGATTCGAGTGTTTCCAGTGTATATCAGATATCTTCATCTACTATGGATATATTGATCCATTGTATATTGTACGTGGAAATGACCACACATGAGACTTTGTATATCATGCCTATTCATGGCCATTGTACTATTCTGTATCCGAGACTGCTACATGTATTTGCAGTCACATGCAGAGAGTGATTATTGTAATATACTGATGAGTGGATGGTTCTTCCACCTGGTTCTTCATTACTCCACTTTTGGGATGGATTTTATAATGTATTTCAGCCATCATGTTACCCCTCTAACCTCACACTTTAGGGGGAATCTGTTATATCTAATTTTATCACACCAGGTAGATCACACATTTATGGCCTTTCATGTCCTTATACAGACTCTTTAGACCCCATGGACTTATATTATGCTTTGATGTTCCAATATCATCCCCAAAAATTTCAAGTTTATACCTATACGTGACTTTTAAAGCAATACCCGCATGTATATGCAGCTTTCGACATCAAACCCGAGTACATCGGGATGTGTACAAAATAACAAATATTTTTGGACTTTTCGTCATTTGAGTCTGAATAAATTTTTAATTTGGATCAAATTTGCTTTATTTTCTACTTTCTCATGCTTCAGTTGGATTTCCATCTTATCTACAAGGGATTGTAATTTATTAATTTTCACAATAGCATGTAATAAATCAAAATAAATAATATCTCCAGTTTGCTTATGGAGTTGTATCTTATCAGGGACACTAATTTTGTCCAACTTCACCTCCATTTCAGACACTTTCTTGTCACTGACCACGATGAACTTCAAGGTATTCCTCTCAGCATCTCGAGTAGAAATCAATGATGTCTTTTGATTGATTAGACTTCTAACTCGAGGAAGCAGATTTCTAGTTTCCTCTGATGGCTGCATTTGTTTTTCAGCATAGCTTGATACTAACTATGTTTTGGATTTGAAACAGGAACTCGGCTCTGTGTTGCCTTCTCCTCCGAAGGAATACTGATGTATATGTATAGACTTTTTCAGAAACAAGACCATTTTCTTTGAATCCTCTAAATCTATTTCTTCTGAAACTTGATCATCCTAAAAGTGTGTTTTGATCTTTTTATGTGAAATATTCTCATCTACATCCATGCCATCATTTTCATGAAGACTCCTTTTATTCAAAATTCTAGGATTATCAGGCGCTTAAATCATTGTAGTCAACTCATTGTTTCTATCTTCATTGATTTCTGAATTTTCTTCAAAATAAGACAAATTGGCTATTCTATCTAAACCTTCAACCATTTGATGATCAAATGGTTTATTTTTGTTTAACTGCTTCCTCTAAGAAATGATATGATGTGGATCATAACTTATTCTTCGTTCCTTATGAAAATCCATAACTTCTAGTAATTTCTCTATGATCAATAGGGCACTTTTATTCTTGAAAATAAATGGACCAACTTTGAGAAGAAATTTAACATTGGAAGACTTTTTGAATCCTCCAAAATGTTCTTCTTCTACAAATAACCTCTGCCTCATAAATTCAAGTGCAAATATTCTTGGAGTTAGAAAAACAGGTAACTTGTATGGTTCCCCAGTAAATCCATACACCCTCAAAACAGTAAAGTATTTATATAGAAACCAGTCTCCTATCCTGTCCTCTGAGGAAGACTATAGTATAAGTCTCATTTCTTCTAGCACTCTTGGTAAAACATCATCAAACAACAATTTGTAAACCCCAGCCATAATTGTATTTACAAACTCAAACATGTTAATTTGTTTTGGAAGATCTGGAGAGAAAATGGTAGACAAGAATTGCAATTCTGACACATTAGAACACAACAACATGTTCAGTAAGTATGACTGATACCTAAAAAACGTGACTTTAGGGAATTCAACCAACTGGACATGGATAACCTCAGCCATATACTCATCCAAATTAAAACAACGGATTAAATGAGACTTTGGGTTAATTGAACTTATACTCAATAAGAAACCTAAGATGACTTCGCCGATATGAATATCATTATCCAAACCTAGAATTTGGCTGACTAAAGACATGACCATCTGTACCTCTTTTTTGAAAATGTTAACATTATATGGCAGAAAATTTACTTCTAATGACTGACCATTTCAGAATACTGGATAGAAGTTGGCATCTAACTTTGGTTTTACAACTTTTATACATCTCGACTAAGAATGGCTCATTCAAAGACTCACAATTATCAGGGAAATTATTAGGCAAGTTCAGTATTCCACGAACAGTTTTCGCATCAACCTTACAAAGTATTTTTGACGTGGTATGACTCATGATAACTCTATCAGAGGGAGAATAACTTTTTGCGCACCACTCAAAAAATTCGGGAAATGGTAAGGTTTTTTCAATGGAAAAATAATATGAGAAAGAACTGCAGACATTCAGAACATCATTCCCTTGCAAATTACACTGCCACAACCACTTCTTTGAGACTGATACATTACCAACTGATAGAACAGGGTCACATACGTTTCTTTCCCTATCGACAACAAATTCTTCTCTTTCTCCAAGACTCTGCATAAAAATACTAAACCCTGTTCCTTTTCCATAATGAATAATGGCAACAACTCTTCGAACCAAGTTTAAGCGTTTTAAGGCTTACCTGTGACTGTAGATATGTAGAAGTTGACTTTGGAAAGATGCAGAACTGTCCACTTCCCTTTCACCTACAATGTGCACTTGAAATGATTTTTTAAATCCAAGTCAACTTCACTTTTATATGCCGAACGTTTCCAGAGCCCTCATCAAGTGGTTTTCCCTTTACCTCTTTCCCCTGCAGAACTCACTCCAAGTCGCCACATGGAACACGGTTTACATTCCGCTACCACTTTTCCTTTTTAAACATCTCGCAGCTTTACCTTCCTGAATTAACAATGACCATTGATGAGTTTTCACTTTTTTCTTAAACCGTTAGATCAAGATCGGTTGTGCGTATTCTGCTAGCCTTTCTCATTTTTTCCAGTGTGTATCATTACTCAGCGAATTGTTTCTCAACCATATATTTTGTTCACTTAATTCCATATCCATTGATCTTTTACTTCATTAATCACTTCCGCTTCTCCATCGTCACTTGTCTCCTGCGCAAATTTTCCCAGTGGATCCATTTTAAACCGTAGATCTTCACACTCAACCTTTACACCTTTGGATTGTGTAATAACTTAATCAAAATGCACATTTTAATAATGAAGTCAAGACCATTAAACTTAGCCAATTTTATGTATCCTTTTGTCACTCCTCAATCATACCTCTTCCTCAGTTGTTCAACATAGAGGTGTTAACAACTTGCTCCAACTGGGGATGATATCCTCCCTGTGAGGTATCAAAGAACTCATACACCAGGTGCCTATCTCTAACTTTTGTATCCAAAACCTTCAAACTTTTTATTTTTCATTTTCTCTAAATAAAGAAAAATGGTCAACCTCCTAAATCTTAGGGCCTTCACTCTGGGTTTCAAAAATATTTGGTCCACCATCTGTACTGCTTTCAAGAAAATAAATATTCACAAACTATGGTACAAATTTTACCCTCCACCTTAGGACAGGTAATGCTTCAAAAATATTCCATTAACAGGGTTACTCTCCAACGAAAACCCATTTGGATATTCCAGAACAAATACATTTTCCCCTCTGTGACCTGCAATAACATAAGGACCTACCCACATGTGATCAAATTTTCCATGTTTATCTTCCTTAGGAGCATCCCATTTTAACACCAGGTCATCAATTTGGAACTGTTCTTCTTTCACCCTTCTATCAAAAGTATTTTTCATTGTTTCCTAGTGTGTCTGCACTTTATCATAGGATTTATTCCTTTTCTCTTCTAACTCAATGATTTGGTTTATCCTTCTTTGCATGTGGTTTGGTTCTTCCTGTTGCTCTTGAAAATATCTCATAACTGGAACACCCAATGATGTTGGAAAAATAACTTCAGTTCCATGTACCAGTTGAAAAGGAGACATTCCAGTCGCTCTTTTAGTACTAATCCTGTCAGCCCATAAAGGATACTTAAGTTTGGTGTGCCAAGATCTCTTGTTGTCTTCTAACAACTTCTTGATAATCCTTACTTGGCCAATCCATTTCCCTGTGGATAATAAGCAGTTTAATGCTTTAAGCTAATATGATATTTATGACAAAAATTAATCATCTTTTTGGATTTAAAAGCTGCTGCATTATTAGTCACTATTCTTCTGGGGCACCCAAACCTAGCCAATATATTTTCTTCAAGAAAATCCATAATTATTGTCTCAGTATCTCTCCTGGTAGGTATTGCTTCAATCCATTTTGTGAAATAATCTGTGGCCGTTAGAATCCATTTATTTTGTCCTGAATAATTTGGGTTTATTTCTCCAATTAAATCCAAACCCCACTTCTGAATTGGAGCCTCTACTGTTATTGGATTAAGAGGAAGGGTAATTACCTTTCTTTTACCATAAATAATCTGGCATTGGTGACATGTACTAGTTTCTTTGTACACGTCTGAAAACAATGATGGCCAATAGAAACCTGCTCTCAAAATTTTGTTTGCTGTCACCTTCCAATAATGATGTCCTCCACAATATCCTTTATGAAATTATTTTACTGTATGCTGGGCTTCATTTTCTAAAAGGCAATCAAGTAACACTCCTCCCAGATCTTTCCAATAGAGGTATTGATTTAAAATACAAAACTTAGCAACTTTCAACTTTACCGATCTTGCTCTTGTTTTACTCAATCCTGCGAGAGCTTGTAAATTTTGAAGAACATGAACAATATCAGAATACCATAGAGATGTAGCGAAGTCAATCATTACCTCCACCCCTATATCCAACTAATGAAATTGACTAGATAAGAAATTGAGCTATAAAGATTCACAGTTTGAATCTGTCAACATTTTTTCCAATCCCTGCCTTTTAATCAAGTTGGTAGGTCTAATATCTATGTCATACTCTAGTAATGTCGCTATCCATTTCGTCCTTCTTCCTTCTGGGTCAGGTTGTGTGAGAATCCCTTTCACTACAGTGGTTGGAACATGAGCAATTATACGTGAATGAAGAATATACACCCTGAAATATTTCAATGCTTTAACCAAAAAATATGCTTGCTTCTCCATAATATCATATTTTAATTCTCCATCTCTCAACATCTTACTGAAAAGGCTATGGGTTGCTCCGTGTTCTCATTATTTTTCTGTCACAAAACTGCAGCGATAGTGTTCTGAAGCATAAGAAACTATTAAGAAATCTTTAGTGAAGTCTGGACTCACCAACACATGAGCCTCTGAAATAGCTTGTTTTATTTCTTTAAAATATTTCTTAGCCTCCGCTGTCCATTTTATCTCGTCACCCTTTTTCAACATATTTGTGATCATTCATTAATATTTCAGCAAAACTAGGAATGAATCTTCTCAGAAATTTACCTGTCCCAAGAATGGTTGTATTTATTTTTTACTTCTTGGTTCTCCTATCTTCAAAATTGCACTGACTCTATCAGGATTGATTTTTATTCCATCCCTTGAAATTATGTGGCCCAACAACTTTCCTTCTTCCAATGCAAAATTTGATTTTTTTGGATTCAATGATATACCAAATTTCCTGCATTTTATGAAATTGTTTTCCAAATGATGAATATGCTCTTTATCAGACCTTGAATATACTGTGATGTCATCCATATAAATTACCACAAATTTTCCTATTTCTCCTGTAAAAACAATATCTATGGCACGTTGGAAAGTATCCCCTACATTCATTAAACCAAAAGGCATCTTTGAGTACATAAAAGTGCCCCATGGTGTAGTGAAAGCAATATTCTCTTGATCTTCAAGTAACACCTTGATCTGATTATATCCTGAAAATCCATCTATCATTGAAATTATTTCTGCTCCGACCACTTTCTGCAAAATATGATCCATTTTCGACAAAGGATAATTATCTTTCATAGAGACTTTATTCAAATTCCTGAAATCTATGCAAAGCCTTATTTCTCCATTTTTCATTCTAACAGGAACTAGATTAGCAACCCACCTTGAAAATCTTAAAGTCACAATAATTTTGGCATGAAACAATTTTTTAATTTCCTTCTCAATAACTGGTAGCAGCTTTGGATTTATTCTTCTAAGCTTCTGTCTAAAAGGTTTTTCTCCAGGTTTGATCAGGATAGTATGTTGTATTATTGAAGTATCATATTCCGTAAGGTCCTCATAACTCCAAGCAAACACATCTGTATACTTTTTCATCAAATTCACATATTCTTCTCTTTTTTTTATAGGCAAGTTTTTAGACAGTTTCACAATCTTTGGATTCTCTTTAGTACCAATGTTTCTATCTTCAATAGCATTATCAGCAAGTTTTACTTTTGGATCCTTAGCAACATCATTATGATAAAAAAATTTCTCTAAAGGGATCAAACCCCTTTGTATAAAATTACTTTTCAATTGAATGATATCCTTTCCTCCTAAAGTTCCTTTCAATTTTTCAGTACCAATCTTTTCTTCTTCGTTTTCCTCAACATCTTGGAAATTTTCACTATCATCGTTTTCAACATCAATATGAGTGTTTACAAATTCTCCTAACAATTCCAAAAATATTTTTATCTACATATCATCTTCAAATACCTGCCAATTTTTAGAATTATCAGGTATAGATGGTCTATTTACAATGTCTACTTGATACTCTTTTTGACTAGCACTTGGAGTTTTAAATTTACCAGTAGCAACTGCCAAAGAATCTACTACTGTAGTGTCATATCTTGGAATCACCTTAATTGTATGTTTTGTAAAATAATTACCAAACATATCCCATACTTCATTTCTGTAAGCTCTCATCTGAGGATGTTTGGTTTGATCATTGTCATTCACCTGGTTTATCACAAGCTCTGAATCTCCTAAAAATCGTATCCTTTGTGCTCCCAGATCCTTCAATGTAGGCAACCCAAGTAACAAAGCTTCATACTCAGCCACATTATTTGTGCACTCAAATGTTAACTTATATGACAGAGCTTTAAAATCCCTGATAGGAGAAATTATATATACACCAGCACCAGTGCGAACCTTTGCCACATATCCATCAAAATACATAGTCCACAAACCATGTCTTTTTTGTTTCTTTTCCAAAGCATTTTGTTCTATCACTCTTTCTTCATTATTTTCAGATTTCATTTGCAATGTAGACTCCAAATCACACGGGATAGTATCATTAAAGAAAATAAAAGAACCCAAATCAGTATCAACAACATATATATGATGAATATCAGGTCTATCTTGACTGCTTACTACATAAGGAGTTCTTTTCTCACTATACAATCTCCTACTTTCATCTTGGACAGGAATAGTAGCATATGACATGTCCATTTGTAAACTACCCTTTAATTTTGAAGTCCAAGAACTTCATAACAACATTCCAAATTTTGGTGGAATGTCTGCCACTACCACATCCATTACTATTGTTTTAGTTGGTAATTTATTCAAATTCACTACCATATCTTTAATTAGACCAAGACACTTCACCCTCCTAGAATCAAAGGAATACAAATCTTTATAAGGTCTTGTCACTTCTAACCCCAAACTTTCAACTACTCCTTTTGACATTAAATTATGTGATGCACCTGAATCTAACATTGCATTATGTACCACCATATCATGCACAATCAAACTCAAATAAAAAGGAGGAACTTCTTCATCATCTATACTTTCAACTTTTGACCTGAATGAAATAGTAGGATTATCATCTATCAACTCTAAAATTTCTGATTGAAATTCTCCTTGACCTTTAACCATATTTGTTATTGTATCCCTGTACTCATTATTCCTCGACAACTCATTAAAAGGAACATAGATTTTCAACTTGAAAAGTTCATTCTGCAAATTGAAAACATAATTAACTTTCTCTACATCTACTCGTATCACTTGTTTTGTTCCTTTTGTTTTTTCTATTTTATTTTCAACTTCTTTATTTACAATAGGATCATTTTGTATTTCCTTTCCTTTTTATGTATTTAATGCACTAGTAGAAGGGTGATTTGAATTTAGCCTCCCTTTACTTACAACAACCTCTTTGTTTCTTAATCTAATCTTTCTTTGTACATCATCTATAGCATGTAAATAAGCCCTCTGATACTGCTCTGACTCCCTTTAAAAATCCTCATTTCCACCTTCCTGTGCAAACATGTGATGTTCTTCTTCAGTAAGATATATCTCCACACCTAATTCCCCAAAAAGATGAATTTCATTTTCAGCAAGATCTTCTTCATCTGCAACATAATTTTCTGGGAAAGGTGGTCGAATCTATTGCTCTTATTGATTTCTTGGGTTTGTTATATCTCTTTGCCTATTTTGTGGAAGCATAGGAGGATTTGGCCTTCTAAAATTCAGATTTTTGATTTGAGGATCAGCTTGTGCTCTATTGTCCACAATCAATATATCCATTAACTTCTCCATTGTATTCAACATCATTTCAAATTTAATATCAGTTGCAGAAGAAGAAGTTGAAGGAATATTTTCTTCTCTTGTTTTCCTCCTATCAATGTCTCTTTGTTTCATCTTTCCACTCGCCGTCATATTTGCTTCCACTTCTAAAGCATCTGTGAACATAGCAGGAAGACTTGTTGATTTTCTCTCTCTTAATGAAAAAGCAAAGTCATTATCAAAGGCCCCAGCATAATGAAGTTTAGCAGCAGCTGCAGAAGGTTTTATATCTTTTGGAATGGAATTATAAACCCTCATAAACCTGCTTGAAAATTCATGAACAGATTCAAAACCTCCTTTCTTGAGACTATTGTATTGGGACAAAAGCTGCAAAGGGCTCTATTTGTCATCCCATAATTCTAAGATTGCATTCTGGAAATCTTGAAAGGTTAGGATGGATGCAGCTGGCAAATCTTTAAACCTATTAGTTTTTCAACATTTAAGCTAGCATTATATGGATATTTAACTGAGAGAACAACAAGCACAACAATCAAACACAAGAGACAATGAACATAGTGTTTTTCCTCGAGAAAACCATAAATGGAGAAAACCCCACAACTTCCTCAGAGATAGAATCAGCACAAAAGGTAAAACCCCAAAATAGTAAGATGCATCCCGACAGCAGCAACCTTCTTCTTCTCTAGCTCCAGTGTCTTCTCCTTCCTCAACTATGTGCTACACTTGACTGTGTATGTGATGTGTGCTAAATAGAGAGTCAAACTCTCTATTTATACTAATCCCGACATGACTAAAACCCTACTAGGTCCGACCTCTACTAGGAGAGTCTAATAACCCTAGTGCCCCGAAACTGCGGGGACTTTAACCCTTAGACAATCAGAGGGTTACCCACAATGACTTGACATGAATTGTTTACATTATTGATTCTCTTGATCGAAACATCAGGGCATGACATGGCATGATAACATCTCGGAATAAACATCGGGTTACAATAGATAAGAAATACAAGTGAATACATTCCGAAGTTTCAATTACATCAACACTCCCTCTTAACTAGGAAGGTATTCTCTTGACACAATTTTTATCACTGGTCTTCTTCTCTAGATCTTCTCGTCATCTTCATCTCTAAGTCATATTGTCTTCAAGTCATCTTTATCTTCATGCCATCTTCATCTGGATCTGGATCATCATCACTAGATCATACTCGATCTGAAACATCATTGGATCATACTTGATCTGGAACATCACTGGATCATACTTGATCTGGAACATCTCTAGATCATACTCGATATAGGACATCACTAGATCATACTCAATCTGGAACATCATCACTGGATCTGGATCATCACTCGATCTAGATCATCATCACTGGATTTGGATCATCACTCGATCTGGATCATCATCACTGGATCTAGATCATCACTTGATCTGGATCATCACTACTGGATCTAGATCATCACTTGATCTAGATCTTTCGGATTCATCATAACTAGATCTAGATCATAACTCGATCTGGATCTCCTTTGGTCACCATCATATGTGCTATCTCATGATTCTTCTCATCACAGGAAGTTCTACAAAGCCAACCTTCTTTCATGTTGGGTGTATGCCTACCTCCTTGTAGGTCTTTGGTAGCCCTTACATCTGACCTACTCGTCAGAATGGCCAGCACTCACATCTGACCTACTCGTCAGAAAGGTGGTAGCCCTTACATCTGACCTACTCGTTAGAATGGCCAGCACTCACATCTAACCTACTCATCAAAAAGGCGGTAGCCCTTATATCTGATGATATAGGACCTAATCCTACAGTCACATCAGAATGGCCAGCACTCACATCTGACCTACTCGTCAGAAAGGTGGTAGCACTTACATATATGTAGGAGCTCATCCTACATCAGAATGGCCAGCACTCACATCTGACCTACTCGTCAAAATGGTGGTAGCCCTTACGTCTGACCTACTTGTCAGAATGGCCATCACTCACATCTGACATGAGAGGAACCTAATCCTTTAGCCATGACAGAATGGAACAACCCTTATATCTGACCTACTCGTCAAAATGGTGGTATCCCTTACATTTGACCTACTCATCAGAATGGCCAGCACTCACATCTGACATGGGAGGAGCTTAATCCTTTAGCCATGACAGAATGGATCAACCCTTACATCTGACCTACTCGTCAGAATGTATATGGATCTCAACACTCATATCTGACATGGAAGGAACCAATCCTCTCACCATGACAGAATGGCTCAGCCCTTACATCTGACCTACTCGTCAGAATGGATTTTGGAGTCATCACTTCCCCTTGGAAGGGACCTCAATCTGGAGAACACCAAGCTTCTCCCTGAAGTGCTCAAACTTCACTCTGGCTAGTGGCTTCGTCAACACATCAGCTATCTTATCATCCGTCACAACATACTAGAGCTTCACTGCTCCCCTCTGCACCATATCCCTGATATAGTGATACTTGATCTCGATATGCTTCGACTTGTCATGGAACACTGGATTCTATGACAACTTTGTGCAACTGTGGTTGTCACAATGTATACAAGTAGCATCCATCTGGAGATCAAATAAATCAGACGGTAGCTTCCTTAGCCATACTGCCTCACAACTAGCTAAACAGGCTGCGACATACTCTACTTCAGCTGTACTCAGTGCCACACAAGATTGCTTCCTGCTAAACCAAGAGATCACACCTGATCCCATACTGAAGCAACACCCTAAAGTGCCCTTCCTATCGATGGCACTGCCTGCCCAATCTGAATCAACATAGCCCTCTAAAGTTAATCTTCTGATTCACATCGTACTTGAGCCCATAATCAACTGTACCCCTCAGGTACCTCAGAACATGCTTTGCAGCAATCAAGTGAACATTTCTTGGATTTGTCAAGAACTGGCTCAAGGTGTTCACAGCAAAGCAACTGTTTGGTCTCATGTTCATCAAGTACATCAAGGACCCAATCATCTGACGATACATCATAGCATCAACCGACTCTGATGAAGCATCACTCAATAGCTTCAGGTTCAATAGCTTCAGGTTCGATGCCATAGGTGTGGCCATAGCCTTGCAGTCCATCATCCCAAACCTCTTTAGGATCTCTACTACATACTTCCCTTGTCCAAGAAAGATTCCATCCACACTCTGCCACACCTCCATACCTATAAAAAAATGCATCATTCCCAAGTCCTTCATCTCAAACTTGCCAACAAGGCTTCTCTTCATATCAGCAATCAACCCATCCATACCTGTCACAAATAGATCATCTACATACAGTAGAAGCATCACTGGGTTTCCATCTTCAACCTTGTAGTAAAGGTTGGAATCTGCTTTACTTTTGGTAAATGCCAAACTGGATAGAAAGCTGTCAATTCTATCGTACCATGTCCTGGGTGCCTGTTTCAAATCATACAGGGCTTTCTTCAATCTACACACATGAGACTCCCTGTCATGTGTCTCAAAACCGAGTGGCTGTTCTACGTACACTTCCTCTTCCACTACACCATTCAAGAAAGCAGTCTTGACATCCATCTAGTGTATCTTCCATTTCATCACTGCAGCCAGAGCAAGTACTGATATGATGGAAGTGTATCTAACTACAGGTGTAAAGGTTTCTTCATAATCTATTCCTTCTTTCTGAGAGAAACCCCAAGCCACAAATCTTGCCTTATATTTTTCTATGCTACCGTCTACAACATGTTTGATCTTGTAGATCCATTTGGAAGTTACAACTGACTTCCCTTTTGGTCTTTGGACAACATCCCAAACATCATTCTTCATGATCGATTAGTATTCTTCGATCATAGCATCCTTCCATTATTTTCGTTCTGTTGCTTCTTCATAACTGGAAGGTTCTTTATCAATGAAATCACATAGTAATGCTACATACCCGGAGCAGGATCTGGTCCTCTTTCTTTCTCTTTATGATTCTCTTCTGGAGCCCCATATCTTTCTGCACCTTGGATAATTTCTCGTACCCAAGCAGGTTTCCTCTTATGAGGATTCTTCTCCAGAGGTGGATCTACAGGTCTTTGTGGTTCTTCAAATTCTCGATCTTCTTCTTGAGCTTCTTCATTCATGGTTGTATCATGAATTCTTGGTGATTTTGCTTCTTCGGATTCTTCAGCAGGTTTCTTTTTGGATTTGTTGTAAGCTATATCTTCATCAAATGTCACATACTTGCTAATGTCAATCTTCTTGAATCCTAGGAAATATATTCTGTAAGCCTTCGAGCTTTCAGAGTATCCCACAAATATACCCTTCTTTCTTGAAGGATCTAATTTAGTCCTCTTCTCTTTTGTAATGTGTATGTACATAGGGCAGCCGAATATTCTAAGATGGATGACTTCTAGTTTCTTGTCGGAGAAGACTTCTTCAGGAGTCTTGTTCTCAAGTACTCTATGTGGAGTACGGTTCTATACATACACTATTGTTCTGGAAACTTCCTCCCAAAGATGCATAGGAATGTCTTGATCATGAAACATTGCTTTTGTAGCTTCCATGATAGTTCTATTCTTTTGTTCCGCAATCCCATTTTGTTATAAGGAGTAGACAACTCCCTCTTAATCCTTGATTCTTTGCATAGCTCTTTGAACTCATTTGAAGTGAATTCTCTGCCATTATCTGATCAAAAGGTCTTGATATTCTTTTCAGTGTGGTTCTCAACCAAGGCTTTGAATTCCTTGAACTTGTTGAATACTTCGTCTTTGTTCTTCATGAAATAAACCCATGTCTTCCTAGAAAAATCATCAATAAAAGAAACATAATATGCATACTTGCTTAGTGAGTTTTATGACATAGGACCGCATACATCGGAGTGGATGATTTCCAAGATTCCTTTTGCTTTTCTTTCACTGCTTGGAAATGTCTTCTTTGTATTCTTTCCTTTCGCACATCCTTTGCAGACCCCATCATGTTTTGCTTGGATTTCTAGAAGACCTTCAACAACTTTTCTTGCAATAGGTAGTGCTCTATAATGCACATGTACAAGCCTTCTATGCCAAAGTTCACTTGGGTCTACTATGTCATGGACCAAGGCTTGTTCCGGATGACCCTTTAGTTTGTACAATCCTCCTTCTTGTTCTCCAATCACCACCGCATCATCGATAGTCTTTCCTTTTTGGCCACATGATGACTTGACCATCTATGAATGCAACCCTCATTCCTTTTGCATCTAATGCTGATATGGAGAGGAGGTTCTTCTTGAGTCCTGGCACAAACAATACTTCTTTCATTGTTAGAGACTTTCCAGAGTCTAGCTTATAGGAAGATTCCCCACTACCTTTTATTGGATATTGGTAGTCATCTCCTAGCTTCACCTTGTGAGGCGATTCATGTTCTGATAGTCTCACAAAGGATTCCTTGAATCCTGTCATATGTTTGGAGGCCCCAATGTCTATAAGCCAATCATCACTTCCATGAGTAATGTTACCTATGAGAGCAGAAATCAAAACATATTCATCCTCGCTTGAAGAATCTTCACTTTCATATCTGGTTCTCTTCTTGGATGGTTCATCATCCTCTGCAACATGAGCATGATGTCTTATTTTTCTGCTCCTCTTTGATAGCTTTGGTTTATTAGGACAATTCTTTGCATAATTTCCTGCTTCATCACATGTATAACATATGACCCTAGACAAATATTTTCTAGTGTTATCTTTGTGATAGTGCTTACCTCTAGGGTGACGAGATCTTCTTTTGGTTGACTTGGAGTGTATCGTGAGAGCTTGATCTTCACTTCCCATATTTTCTTCTCGAGCTGCTATCCGTGCTTCTTCTTAAGAACACTCTTCCCATAGTCTGCTGAACTTGACTAACTTATTTCTAGCATAGATTCCTTGGATGAAAGAATCCCATGACCTAGGAAGGCCATTCAAGGTATTCATCACAATCTTTGCATTTTCCACTTCTTCATCTACTGCTTCTAGTTGTTCCTTGATCTAGGAGACTCTTGTGAAGTAAGACAGGATTTTTTTTGCATTCTGAATCTTCACATTCTTTAGTTGGTTTCTCAGAGTCATCTTCTGGTTTATGTTCTTCCCTTCAAACAATTTGGTTAGGGCATCAAACATAGATTTAGGTGTCTTGAGAGAGGACACCTGAGGGATAAGGTGATCCTTGATAGAATCGACAATGATCCTCTTTTCCATAACCAACTTCTTCTTATGCAAGGCCTTAGCCTCATCTCCCTCTAGAACTGGAACCTCCTCATGGATGTAGGAGTCTAACTCATTTTCTTCCAGGACTAGGGAGATCATATACTTCCAAGCTTAGAACTTATCAGCTCCCTCAATATTTTCATCAAGCTTGGTATGATGAGACATCTTAACTGAGAACCTCAAATGGAAATACAAAATATTTTAGATCTTACCAGGTCAAGATGTCGGATCTGAATTTTGAGCTGAAATCCTGCAGAGATGGTTTAGGAGCAAATTAGGGTTTTGCTTTTTTGAAGTTTTGTCCACGAAAATGCTTTGAAATTTATCCCTAACTTTGATTTTGGGGAGGAGATCAATCTAGGCCTAGGCTCACTGAAAAATTCCTCTTCTGTGAAAAGCCCTAATTTCCGGCAGTAGTGTCAAGCCCAAAACTAAAAAAACCTCAGAATTGGATTCTTCTTCGACAGAAAGATGCACCCTAAGGAGGAGAGTTATTCCACCTTACTTTTGCTGAAAATATGTGGAGAGAGATCCATAAAGTAGGAAGCCCTAGTTCCCGCAGCTACACAGTGTCTTCTTCTCAGGTTAGCTCTGATACCATGCTAGTTTTTCAACATTTAAGATAGCATTATATGGATATTTAACTGAGAGAACAACAAGCACATCAATCAAACACAAGAGACAATGAACACAATGTTTTTCCTCGGGGAAACCATAAATGGAGAAAACCCTGCAACTTCCTCAGAGATAGAATCAACACAAAAGGTAAAACCCCAAAATAGTAAGATGCGCTCTCGACAGCAGTAACCTTCTTCTTCTCTAACCCCAGTGTGTTCTCCTTCGTCAACTATGCGCTACACTTGAGTGTGTATGTGATGTGTGCTAAATAGAGAGTCCAAATCTCTATTTATACTAATCCTGACATGACTAAAACCCTACTAGGGCCGACCTCTACTAGGAGAGTCTAATAACCTTAGTGCCCCGGAACTGCGAGGACTTTAACCCTTAGACAATCAGAGGGTTACCCACAATGAAATGACATGAATTATTTGCATTATTGATTCTCCCAATCAGAACATCGGGGCATGACATGACATGATAACATCCCGGAATAAACATCGGGTCACAATAGATAAGAAATACAAGTGAATACATTCTAAAGTTACAATTACATCAACAAAACCATTTCTTCGCCTCCTCTAATAAACTTTGAGCAGACAACTGCATTTTAACGTCCATATAATTAACTTCCTCCAGGTCAACAAAATATTCAAATTTAGCTACATGCTACTTTGTTGTTATGCCTCCTTCTCCATCAAATAAAGAAATTCTCTAAGAATAATTTTGGGGAAGATCATGCAATATAGCAGGTAAACGTAAAGGAGCAAATCTGGCTGCCATTGGTCTAGGTGGAATTGGAGGGATTAAGGGATTTTGAATATTTTGAACAAAAGGTGCTTCTTCAACTTTTGTAGACTGTTGTAGATCTCTCCAAAGGGAATCAAGTAAATAAGATTCTAATCTCCGAGGGTTGAACTCAAAATTTTTAAGATCAGACTCAGATTTAGATTTCAACAAACCCTTTTCAACATTAATTTCCCATTTCTAATCAAAGATACTATGAAAATTTTGAGAAGATGATGCACCAAACAAAGAAATATCTATTTTTCTTTGTCTTTTTTTCTTAAATAATTTTTCTGGATCTTCCAAAATTCGTAAAACTTCAGTATCAGAATTACCTCCTGTATGTCTTTTCGAAGCCAGGATGTCTTTTGAAATCCTGAAATAATTTTAAAAATGGAATTGCCAGGACAAATATACAACCTTCTTTACTGACAAAAATTCGTGTTTGCCCACAGAAATATTTTCTTAATCTTTATAAACTTTGTTGTTCTTCTCAGGGTTGATTTGCACCTTCGTCCTCGGCAACGACACCAATTTGTTAGCACTCAAAATATACCCAAGGTTGTGGAAGGTAATCTCAAGATAACAGCAAAAACCACTCTCAGATATAAATTTAACAAGGCCAGATATATGAAATCAATACTTTAAGTCAAATAGGTGGTTGAAAAAACACATATACCATTGGGCAATGGAGTCAAATAGATAAATATAAACAAATCTTTATACACAGAATCCCAACAAAGGCAAGATAATCATTCAGTCACAGTCATTCATTGATTTTTGGGTGAATAAGAGAGAAACATGAACAGTCCATCAATATAAAGCATCACAAGATGAATTCTATATTGACTTTACAAGAAATATTTGTGAAATATCTGGAACAATAGCCAGAGCATAACATGTATGAATTCTGAAACTATTAAACACTATGTTCAGATACGAAAGAAAACATAGTGGAAGGTAAGCACTTAGAATACAATCACATAGAAAGAAGGCACAGACTGTAACATTAAATGACACAGGAATCTTTGGGGATCAACCAACATTCGGCTCTGTTATTTACTCAAAAATGATAAGTTCTCAAAAATATCAGTCTAAACATATGGGTTCCAACCCCCAATACATCAAATAAATTCAAATATATACAAAGATAGGTTCTTCCGAAGAAGATCAATAACCGAATAATCTGTTAATCAAAGTTTTTGTAACCATATCCCTAAAATCTAGGAATAAAACTACATGCTTTGATTCAAACAACATATTGTTTGATTATGACCAACTTAGTGACTACAAGGTATCCCGAATAAGCAGCTCCACGAAATGCAACACCTGTCTTCAAGGATGAAGTATGTACTTGGTATTCCTGAATATTTCCACGATTATCCATTGTTCTGCATTTGGGGTGTCATATTCTATCATCTCTCTAATGGACAGCTCCAGATCCACATAAGCTTCATAAGATATAGTAGGCAATCCTTTCCTAATGATTAAAAACTTTTGCAATATTTCAAAATCCTCTGTCGATTTTTCTACAATGATCTTTCCAGTCAACCCTTTAACTAAATCTTCAAACTTGGAATGGTCCATGTGATTCTATACCAGCAAGCTATGATAATTCTCCTGGGAAAATAACCTTCCTTCGTCATCCCAAAAATAAGGGATGCCGTCATCAAATAGATCTTTAAAAGCGAGTTTGAAATCCTTTATCTGTGAAGACATTGTATTAGCCTTATCCTGCACCGCTTTCATAAGTTAATGTTTGTTAATAAAAAAAATTTCCCATAGCACAATTGCTACTCTGTCTTTAATCTCGATGTCATGTAACTTCTGATATGTTAGAGAATTTAAGAAATTTAAAGCATTATCAAGAGTATTTAAAGGCTTCTTTTCCATGGTTTCATTTTCCAACTCCAATCTTTGAGTAGCTAAATTCACTAGTGCACTTTCATCATCAATAAAATTTAAATAGTGTCTAAACTTGGTGATTTCTATAGACAATGTATCCCAAATTAAATGCTTAGCTCCTTATAGAGGAGCTCTTCCTGTACGTCTTTCCTTTAACTCACTGAACTTTTTCTGTAATTGGCTTTTATCATTCAATGTCTTATTTTTCTCCTCGATGCTATGAGACAATTATGATTTATTTTTTTCATTTTCTTCTCTTAGTTCTGTTTGTGCCAGAAATTGTTTCCAGACTACAAAGAAACAAGCCAACACAATCTCAAATATTCAATCAAACAAAACTAGGTTTTTTAGGGTTTTTGAAAGGTTTTTTTCTGGTTGTGAAGTTTGGTGACAAGAGGGAATACATTCATAACCCAAATAGTGACTAAATCACAAGTAAAGAATAACTAAGATGCATAATATAATAACCATGTATCCAACATAAAATAACATTGAAGTTCATCCATAACAGGCAAGCACTACAAGCAAAGAAACCATAAACCAGCAATGAATTTACCAATTGTGTAGCTAAACAAGCTAGAAATGAATCCAAAACATAGACTGAAGGGTAAAATGGAGCATATATTTCATAATCAGTTCATGAAATACACATGAGAGTCAAGTACTTAGCTTATCAATAAGTCAAGAGACCTCCTCAAGCCATCCAAAAAAAAATCGAACCCCCTGTTCTCTTTGTGACCTTCCTAAATATGGTTTTTTCAAAATTCAGTTAGAGTCTAAACCCTAACTGTTTTTAGCCTACTCATCGATAGGGTATTATCAAAATAATAATTACAAAAATAAAGTATTCCTCAAAAACATAACAAGTAATTGTTTTAGCTAACAATGCTCATAGGTCTTTAGCAGCTTCTGCCAATAAAGCTATTCCATCTAAGGCTTGGGCCTTTTTCCTAGCTTTCTGCTGCTCATCTTCCATCTCTATCATTCTTCCTGTAAGCTCCTTATTCTATTGCTGTAGATTTCTGATAGTTTGTTTTAATTCTGCACACTGTAAATCTGTACTTCTTTTCCTTTTTAGGGCCTCTTTGGAGACTGCAATAATTTCTTGGTAGTGATCATTCACTTCTTCTAGGTCTTCCCTGAGTCTTTTATTAGCTGTAATCAAATCATCATTTGGTTCTTGCATATAATATGTTTGATGCTTATACTTTTTGATGGCTCTTTGCAAATTTTCCTTCTCCGAGTCAAATTCCTTGCTTCCTGTTGTACTTTGTAGTTCACTAGGCAGCCATGGGATGTTCAGCTTTCTGAAGATTTCCTCATCCTCAGGTAACAGCTCTATAGAAGCATCATGAACACTTGGGTTTTCTTGATTATCTGCTTTAGTAGGTGCATTTTCATCCATTAACACCTTGTTCTCTGAATAATAAATTTCTATTTCCTATTTATGTTGTTCCTTCAAGATTTCACCTCGTAATTCCAAAAACACAACAGACAATTTGGTCTCGGTGAGGTTGGATTCATCATCTGTTTTCAATGGCCTTTTTCCTTTTGCAGGATGAGAAGCTAAACCTCCTGGAGCTGCTTCTTTCTTCCCTTTGCTGCTACCCTTGCCAATCTCCAGCTTTTCATCAAAGGAAGAATTATCAAGCACAGTTACCTCTTCTATGTTTAACTTAGTGTTTAGTAGCTTTTTCATGTTTAGCCTCAATTTGTTTTTGGATCTAGTTTTGGGTCTCCATCCTGGAGCAAACTCTCCTACCATCTTTAAACTTTTTCCTTGATGCATGATAGAGGAAAATTCTCTAACATTGATCTTCTTTTTCTTTGGTATTACTGCCTTATCCTCCTGACTGTAGAACTCCTTGTGTGTGCCAACCCTAGCCTTAGCACTGACAGTCAACTCATCTCCTTCCAACAAATATGCTTCATCTTCAGACAAGATGGTAATTGGACTTCGTTGTTGGACCTTAGTATTTTCTTCATCTCCTAACACCTTTTCTGTAAAAACAATTTTTTCATCAATGAGTTCTTCTGTTGGTGCTTCATTTTTAACAGGTCGGGTTTCCTTATGTATAAACAACAAATTTTTGCTCTCACTGTCAACTAGAGAGTGCTGAGATTCATAATCTCCTTTTGAAGGTTCTGCCACTTCCTCTAACTTGACACATTTTTCATCTTCAGTCTTCACTTTTTTTCTTAATTTTCTAATTAGGGTTTGTCCCTTATCAACCTGCTTTCTGGTAGGTTGTCCTTCCTGATTATTTTGGAATCCAGACCAAAAGATAAAGTAGTCCCAAGTCTTTCCTTCTTTCTACAGAACACAGCTGATAATAATCTTGATCAATCCATGGTGAAAGATGGACTGGACAGTGTGGTCATGATGTTCTTTGATCCTGCCGGACATTTTTTGCAAGCTCTTTAGCAGGAAGAAAGGGAGATTCATCCTTTTTTCACCACTAAGGTGTTGAAGAAACCTAAAATGATACTTGAAGACAAAAGCATACCTCCCTTCACATGTAATGTAGCTTTGTAGAACCTTGATAGGATCTACCCATTCAGCTCTGAAATTATGGATGAGCACTCCCTTTCTCCAATCCAGAACAATGCTAGGCAATAGATACCTTTGGGAATTGAAGGTAAATGGCACCTTTTTGAACCAAATTTCTCCTTCATTCTTGACCCCTATTGCTTTAGCCACTAAATCTATAGTTAATTTGAACTTCAGAGTATCGAATGATACTATATCCTTGTTATAATTCTGAGCAAATTTGTGAGAAACTTCAGTATTATATCCATCAATCCTTTTAAATAAATTCAACCATCCAGCCTTCTCAAAGAGTTCAGCACATCCAGGAAACTTGTTTATCCAATTCAGTTCAGTGGGCTCATCCCTGTTGGTCTTCCCACTTTTCTTCATCTGCTCTCCCAAGGCTTGATGCTGCTTCTGTGGTTTTTAGAACCTCCTTATGAGTTCACAGTCTATTTTCCTTAAGTTTCACATTCTTAGCAATGAGTTCTCCTTTGAATTCTCCCTGGTTGTTTTTCCTCGATTTTTTAACAGTCCGTTCTATTATCAATGCAGGGAATGTTTTGAATCGAGCTTGAATAATTAGGTCAAACATAACACCAAAAGTTTTTAAAAGAGCTGCTGCTGAACCTTACTAACATCAAAGATGTTCATTTAGACCTTTTGGACTGATCTCTCACCGTTGGGAGTTTGTTGAATACATGAGTTTATGTTTTCTTTTAACAATTTAACATTATAAGGCTTAATAGAAAAACCCCCAATTTAACAAGCCATGACCAAGTCACATGGAATACATCACTCCCAGCTTGCTGCAGGTGTTAAAAATTGATTCTTGGACTATCTGAATGTCGAATTGAACCCTCCAGGTGTCTTCAAGTCTTCAGCTTACTTCCAACTGTTGCGCATAGAAACCCTAAATTCCTTCTTCAACTGCCAATTCCTGATTCTTAGCAATGTGTCTTCATTCCACTTCTCCACTAGCTTCATAATGCTTAACTCGAGAACCTCTTTCCCATCAATCTCGCCTCATTCCACTATCTGTCATGATTTTTCATGCCTTTACTTCTGACTGCCACGATCTCCCTCACGTCATAGCCAACACCTGTTTACATGATTATCTTTGATGAAACACGTATCAAACCTACCTACACATGTGATTAGTCATCCTAGGAGAGAAATTATTGGAGAATTTGGCGTAAAAGCTGACAAATTTTGCACCCACGATTTTCTTGTAGCGCGCCAGTGCAAAATTTTAACCGTTGCACTACAAGAAAGTTTGAAAATCAAATTTTGTGCTATTTGACCCCTAATTTAACTTTAAATTAGGTTTATATGATAACCCTTGATCTCAGTGTTATTTATGAAACCTTTAATGAACATATATCCTATAGAACCCTTCAGAACATAAGAAAAAACAAAAATGATGGAAACCTAATGTCATAAAACCCAAAATTGCACTCTAAACCAAAATTTGCTAGAAGTAAACAAATAAGCAAGCTTCAAAACACAAACAAAATACAAGACTAATGAAAACAAATTCATGACTTAACAAGTTCCTTAATTTCCACTTCCTTCAGACTTACCTATGACATAGGAACCAATAAATCATCTGCAGAGAATTGATTTAATGGATTTTCAATATCTATAAGGGGTAAATCATTGTCAATAGGGGTTTGACTCATCAGCTCTTTCATAATTTCATTTTCATCATTCTGATCCTTTTTAACTTTGAAATATGAGCCATCAATTCAGCGTTTTCCACCTCCCATTTGTTTTTCTCTTCTTGCAACTTCAATGATTTCCCTTTGTAATCCATCATCTCTTGATAAATTTTATCTTTTTCTTCTAGAAGTGTAAACAACTCTGAGGACTGAGCATGTTCAGCATTTGGGATTTTAAGTTTCTTTTCAATACCTGAATGGTATAGTTTTTCTCTTCTAAACGATTTTTTATTGTCTGCATATTTCCTGGTTCAATGCCTAAGCTTATAACATCTCTCTGCAACTTTTTAATTTGGATCAAATTTGCTTTATTTTCCACTTTCTCATGCTTCAGTTGGACCTCCATCTTCTCTACAAGGGACTGTAATTTATTAATTTTCACAATAGCATGTAATAAATCAGAATAAATAATATCTCCAATCTGCTTATGGAGTTGTATCTTATTAGGGACACTAATTTTTTCCAACTTCACCTCCATTTCAGACACTTTCTTGTCACTGAACACGACGAACTTCAAGGTATTCCTCTCTGCATCTCGAGTAGAAATCAATGATGTATTTTGATTGATTAGACTTCTAACTTGAGGAAGCATATTTCTAGTTTCCTTTGATGACTGCATTTGTTTTTCAGCATAGCTTGATACTAACTCTGTTCTGGATTTGAAACAGGAACTGGGCTTTGTGTTTCCTTCTCCTTCGAAGGAATACTGATGTATCTGTACAGAATTTTTCGGAAACAATACCATTTTCTTTGAATCCTCTAAAGCTATTTCTTCTGAAACTTGATCATCCTGAAGGTGTGTTTTGATATTTTTATGTGAAATATTCTCATCTACATCCATGCCATCAGTTTCATGAAGACTCATTTTATTCAAATTCTAGGATTATCAGGTGCTTGAATCACTGTAGTCAACTCATTGCTTCTATCTTCATTGATTTTTGAATTTTATTCAAAATAAGACAAATTGGCTATTCTATCTAAACCTTCAACCATTTGATGATCAAATGGTTTACTTTTGTTTGACTGCTTCCTCTGAGAAATGATATGATGTGGATCATAACTTATTCTTCGTTCCTTATGAAAATCCATAACTTCTAGTAATTTCTCTATGATCAACAAAGCACTTTTATTCTTGAAAATAAATGGACCAACTTTGAGAAGAAATTTAACATTGGAAGACTTTTTGAATGCTCCAAAATGTTCTTCTTCTGCAAATAACCTCTACCTCATGAATTCAAGTGCAAATATTCTTGGAGTCAGAAAAACAGGTAACCTGTATGGTTCCCTAGTAAATCCATACACCCTCAAAACAGTAAAGTCTTTATATAGAAACCAGTCTCCTATCCTGTCCTCTGAGGAAGACTATAGTATAAGTCTCATTTCTTCTAGCACTCTTGGTAAAACATCATCAAACAACAATTTGTAAACCCCAGCCATAATTGTATTTACAAACTCGAACATGTTAATTTGTTTTGGAAGATCTGGAGAGAAAATGGTAGACAAGAATTGCAATTCTGACACATTAGAACACAACAACATGTTCAATAAGTATGACTAATACCTAAAAAACCCGACTTTAGGGAATTTAGCCAACTGGACATGGATAACCTCGGCCAGATACTCATCCAAATTAAAACAACGAATTAAATGATACTTGGGGTCAATTGAACTTATACTCAATAAGAAACCTAAGATGACTTCGTCGATATGAATATCATTATTCAAACCTAGAATTTGGTTGACTGAAGACATGACCATCATGTACCTCTTTTTTGAAAATGTTAACATTATATGGCAACAAAAGTCCTTCTAATGACTGACCATCTTTCAAAATACTAGATAGAAATTGGCATCTAAATTTGGTTTTACAACTTTTATACATCTCGACTAAGAATGGCTCATTCAAAGACTCACAATTATCAGGGAAATTATTAGGCAGGTTCAATATTCCGCTAACAGTTTTCGCATCAACCTTACAAAGTATTTTTGATGTGGTATGACTCATGATAACTCTTTCAGAGGGAGAATAATTGTTTGTGCACCACTCTACAAATTTGGGAAATGGTAAGGTTTGTTCAATAGCAAAATAATATGAGAAAGAACTGCAGACATTTAGAACATCATTCCCTTGCAATTTACATTACCACAACTGCTCCTTTGAGACTGATACATTACCAACTGATAGAACAGGGTCACATACATTTCTTTCCCTATCGAAAACAAATTCTTCTCTTTCATACAAGACTCTACATAAAACTCCTAAACCCTGTTCCTTTTCCATAATGAACAATGGAAACAACTCTTCGAACCAAGTTTAAGCATTTTAATACTTACCTGTGACTGTAGATACGTAGAAGTTGACTTTGGAAATATGGTGAATTGTCCACTTCCCTTTCACCTACAGCGTGCACTTGAAATGATTTTTTTAATCCAAGTCAACTTCACTTTTATATGCTGAACGTTTTTGGAGACCTCATCAAGTGGTTTTCCCTTTACCACTTTCCCTCACAGAACTCACTCCAAGTCGCCACGTGGAACATGGTTTACATTCCACTACCACTTTTCCTTTTTAAAAATCTCACAGTTTTACCTTCCGGAACCAACAATGACCGTTGATGAGTTTTCACATTTTGCTTAAACCGTTAGATCAAGATTGGTTGTGCGTATTCTGCTAGCCTTTCTCATTTTTTCTAGTGTGTATCTTTACCCAGCGGATTGTTTCTCAACTGTAGATTTTTTTCACTTAATTCCATAGCCGTTGATCTTTTACTTCATTAATCACTTCTGCTTCTCCATCATCACTTATTTCCTACGCAAATTTTCCTAGCGGATCCATTTTAAACCGTAGATCTTCACACTCAACCTTTACACCTTTGGATTGTGTAACAACTGAATCAAAATGTGCATTTTAATAATGAATTCAAGACCATCAAACTTAGCCAATTTTATGTATCCTTTTATCACTCCTCAATCATACCTCTTCCTCAGTTGTTCAACATAGAGGTGTTAACATTGATGTTCCAATATCATCCCCAAAAATTTCTCGTTTATACCTATATGTGACTTTTAAAACAATACCCGTGTGTATACGCAGCTTTTGACCTTAAACCCACGTACATTGGGATGTGTGCAAAATAACAAATATTTTTTGGATTTTTCCTCATTTGAGTCTGAATAACTTGACTATTGTCCTTCCACATGCCTTGAGAACGCTCAGATTTGACCCTCCATTACCTCTTTGGAGTGTTATATATGGAACCCCTTGGATATATTGGAAATTGAAGAGTAAGGAAACTATAGTCCATTGTTGCCTCATATTTGCTTATACTTGAGTCTGCATCCCTTTGTCCCTTGGAGCACATAGTGTTCTTCCCAATTTTGCCTTTGCTTTGTGAGCTTGCTATTGAGAGATGGAGGATTGAAGTGGTGGAGGCCTAGGTGGAGGACTCAGTTTCTCTGGTTCGCAGAAATGCCGACAGAGTTTGTCACTATTGTATCTCGGATTTATTAATAGAAATATCTTTTCCTGTCCAATTCATGTGCATTTTCAATATGAATATTGAATCCATGGATGTATTTGATTTATTATACATGATTGATTATATATGCTAGAGTAGTTCTAACATATTTACATATATCATGCTTGAGTTGTTTTTTGTTATTGAGAGAAAATTATAATTGCAATTCAATTGGAAAAGCTTCAACCGTTTATAATAAGGTACGATTCTATATCCCTTAGTGTTATATTTTCTTACTACTCTTATGTATTGGGAAATATTGATTTCTGGTGTCATACTGTCTGTTGTGGTACCCCCAAGCCATAGGAAGTTTCTCTCCGTAACAATATGAAACACTATGGAGCAGGAATCTAGAATCTTGTTTCTTCTATGTATCAACATCTAGGGACTATGCATGTGAACCTATTCAAAATAAATGATTATGTATGGAGAAATTTTATTCTTTGGAAGAAGAGGAATATGCTCAATTGAATTAGGAACATAGGCAGTTTCAAGATGAAAACTGGACCCATGTAGAGCAACTGAGGTCAACTGATGAGATAAAAAAAGTGCTTGATAAATAGAACCATGCGAGTTAAACCCAAGAAACTTATATGTTGCATCCTTGAACATCGAACCATGTGAGGTAAAATCAGCTCTATGTGTTAGGAGCAAGTATTTAGGTGAATGCAGGATGTCTCCATCTTTACTAGTACTGTGAGGAGATGAGCATGTGATCAAGTAGGAAGGTAGGGAAGTCCCGGGACCATGAAGAGAAAAATTTTGAGATCCATAATTTTATATAGCTTCTAAAATATCCAATGATTCACAAAATTTAATATCATCAAACTCATGAGAGAAAACTGACATCAAATCCCCAACAACAAATTTTAAAGAGACTTGAGGTACTAGATTTTTCACACCAAAATTGATGAGAACAACTACAAGCATGACTCGAGGCCCTTGAAACTTAAAATTTGAACCAAGTAAGGTCATATGAGATCCAAGAGTGTAGAACAAAGGTTCCAAGTGCTCCACTGATATGGTAGACACACAATTTTCCCTTTCTTTAACAAAACTCTGAGTATTGGTGCAAGCAATCATGTAGGAATTTGTTGGATGCTCTAGATCAACGAGGGTGAATGGATCACTCCTAAAATATGATATTTCTTCCAAAACATCCAAATTATCACTTTTTTGCACACCGACAACAAGATTGGAGAGAGGGGAATCAAATTGCTCTTCAGCTCCTTGATATTTCACTGGAAAACTTTGCACCTAATTTAGAATAGAAGAATCACTGGAAAATGACTAAGTAGAATGGAAGGATATTTTTTATTCAACAACTGATATTCTAATGTCTTCTTCTACATCAACTCTATGAGAAGATGAGATATCAGAGATCTCATAAACTTCTGGAGCAATAAGAGAAGGAGTCACTGCATGGAGACTTTCAACAATTCGAATTGATTGAGTTGAAGATTATGCTTCTTCTTCCTCTTGAACAACTTCAGCTGAGAGAATAGAGGATGAGAATTTTGAAGGGAGAACACATGAGGAGGTGTTGGATTCACCCATGCTATCATCTTCTTCTTTCTACACACCAAAGGATCTATATATATTTCTCCAGAGCTTGAATGGATACTCAACAGATTCCATGAGATAATGCATATCATGAGACATTACCATACCAATATTTCCATATGTTCTATCACAGTCATTTAGCCAATCTTCTTCCTCTTCATAAGATTATTTACCAACTCCAAAAGACACATCAAGGAGATCATGGCTCTCAATATACGCAACCATCTTTAATTTTCACTCAGCATAATTGAAAGGTGATAGAGGAAGAACTGATCTTAAATCCATTTTGAAGTTGTACTTGCAAAAACACTACAAAAAAATCAATTCACAAACATTTGTCAGTTCAAACCTTTCCACCTCGACATGTGCACTTTTTCAGAGTCCATCACATGGATAGAATCTGGAGGGAGAAATTCTATGATTCTAGGAATTATGTGGAAACTCAATTGATTCTGGTGTAAGCAAGGAGGTATCAGAGGTTTGTTGTTGGCCTAACCATAGGCTCCGGTACCATGTCAAATTTCAGAACCATATATATACAATACATTATTAGATCTCTTGGAAAGGAATTATGCCGTTGAATGATTAACATTAATATACACCAAGCAAAGAATTTATGGCACAAATTTTAGATTAATCGGACGAGAATTGATTAGATAATCACAACATCAATCTTCATTCATTAATCAGTAATACAATGGTAGTATGTCACGTCCCCATGCCTCCGACCAGCAAAGAGGGCGCGACCAATGCTTCAAACAACCGGGATAACCGCCCATGAACATATACAGGCTTAAAAATTGCCTAAAACAGAATGCTGAAAGAGAATTTAAACTAAAATGTGCACACAGGATTATTCATCATGCACAGATGCAATTTAATCCTCATTCGCAGTGGAAGACAACAGCGCTTAAACAAGCATTCATTCAACATGTCCATTCCATTTTAATTAACAGTAATTATAGAATTGCAGAGGTAAAATATACAAGATTACTTATCTTATGAAAGCTTAGCTCCGCAACCAGCTACGTCACTGCAACGTTCCACCCAACCATAGGCCAGCGTGCTCATCAATATCTCAGCAATGCTGCCATCCCCGAGCTGGGCATGATTCTCCAAGGAATAAGGGAACTAGCAGGCTTACACATAGCTAGGATACACAAAAACACACAGCCAAGCCAACCAAGTTGGGTTTATCAGGCCATTAAGGAGTTGATGAAGGCAATTTGCTAAGCTGGTGAGCTCATTACAGAGCCAAGAACACCTACACTCGAACTAGCCTGACCTCTAAGACACCCATCCACACCCAACACAAGGAATCAATCCCTTCTCTGCTACACAGTTCCTCAGGCCCTGCATTCCCTTCCAGTGCTATTCAGGGGTGATGGAGAAGAAGGCCAACCCTCTAGCTCTGTCTGTGTGGTTTCTAGCACCAGGTTTATCAAGCAACCAAGCCAACACCCTTACTCCTCACACAGTCCAAAGACCAATAATTGCACTCAGGCAATCAATTCAGCTCTCACAGCTTAAACAGGGAAAAATGAATTACACAGTCCCAAACGTAACAGCAAAAACGGCTCACAATATGGGGAAAAACACACAGCCCTAAAGCTTATCAGTGAGCACAACTCTCAGCAGGGAAAAACGTCCCAAATAGCCTGTGCGTGAGGCCAATAGTCGCTAAGACAGTAAAAAACATGAATGGCTCTTCCCAGCCATGGTAAAAACACATGAAATCACAAAAACGTGAATGGAAAAATGCACCAGCAGCTCCCAAAATGTGAGGAAGACAACCCAGTCCCTGGCACTACAAAAACAACCTCCCATCCATGGGAAAAATGAAGCCAACAGCCAAAAACGTGGAAGGAAAAACACAGGAAAAACTCCAGCTGCTCCCAAAATGTGAGGAAACTGAAAAACGTGGATGTATGGCAGAATGGCCTACGTTTTTTGGGCATTTTCCTTGCCAAGGAAGTTAGAACACGTTTTTCAAAAATGGGTCTCTTCCCAATTCGAATTTGGTTGCCCATACTCTTCCCATTCCATGCAATAACTAACTCAACCACGTTCTGGCAGAAATAAATGATTGGGGAAAAAGACAAGAAAGGTAGTTGACAGCTTGATGGGTTTTCTCATAGACATTTGGCTTTTCCCCATTGGCCCATAGGTTAAATATTTCACCCCCCTTATCCTTAGAAAATCATGCCCCATTTGATTTGGTTTCCGCGACCGTAGCTGGTTGTGTTTATTTTTATTATAGATGCATATTTTACATGATGACCATCATAATATATGCCGCATGCCCCAATATACCATCGGTGACAAATTCAAATCCAAAACATAGCATTACCGATCAATGGTGGGGCTTTGGCCTTTAGCTCCGCACCATGATCATTACAATATATACATCATGTACATTTAATGTAACGGGGTCAAAACCGGGGCATTACATTCCCCTCCCCCTTCAATAGCACTGTCCTCAGTGCTCACAAAATTTGAACAAAATGCTACACTGGCATCGCCTCAGTGTTCCGCAGAATTGAACAAAAATGGATGTGCCAATCGCATGGCATCCTCTAGCTCCCATGTAGCCTCTTCAGGTCCGAAGTGCTCCCATTGCACCTTTACCTGACCTATGGCTCGGTTCCGGAGCATTGTGACCTTCCTGTCGAGGATGCGCATTGGCTCGATTTGGAACTCTCCCTCGGGTTCCACCTGAATCACATTCCAATTTATCACATGGTTATGATCATGTACATATCTCTTAAGCAAAGAAACATGAAAAACATTATGAGCCCTAGTGCTAGTAGGCAATGAAAGTCTATATGCAACTGGCCCTATCCTTTCAAGCACTTCAAACGGCCCACAATATCTTGGTGACAACTTGGCACAACTACCAAGATTCAAGGAACTCTTCCTTGCCCTCACTCTGAGGTAAACATGATCCCCAACATTGAACTCTCTGTTCACCCTATGCTTATCTGCATAGCTTTTCTGTCTGTCCTGTGCTGCTTTCATCTTCTGCCTGATCTTTACAACCTCTTGCTCCATCTCCTTGAGCAATTCTGGTCCAAGCACAATCCTGTTCACTGGATTATCCCAAGTCACTGGTGTCCTACACCTTCTTCCATACAAAGCTTCATACGGACTCATCCCCAAGGATGCTTGCTGTCCATTGTTATAAGCAAACTCTACCAAGTGCAAGAAATCTTCCCACTTGGTTGGTTTGTCCATTACATACATGCGAAGCATGTCTTCAAGCACCTGATTAACTCTCTCAGTTTGACCATCTGTCTGAGGATGGTATGCAGTGCTGAAGTTTAGCTTTGTACCCAAATCTGCAAACAACCCCTTCCAAAAGTTGGAAGTGAACTTGACATCTCTGTCAGATACTATTGCCTTCGGCAATCCATGCAATTTAAATATCTCCTTCATGAAGATCTTTGCAATGTCACCAGCCTCATATGTAGACTTAACTGGTATAAAGTGTGCTGCCTTTGTCAGCTTGTCTACCACAACCATGATGGAGTCATGTTGTCTCCAAGTCATTGGCAATCCTGTAATAAAATCCATGGAAATAACTTCCCATTTCCATTCTGGGACTGGCAAAGGCTGCAACAAACCTATAGGGTGTTGATGCTCAACCTTTACCTGCTGACATTTCATACACCTGGAAATGTACTCAGCCATATCCTTTTTCATACCTGGCCAGAAGTACTGCTTTCTAGCTGTAGCAATTGTCTTCTGATATCCTGGGCGACTAGAATATGTAGCTTGATGGATTTCATCCATGACAACTCTCCTCAAATCTGCTACATTTGGAATATAAACTCTGCCTTTAAACATGAGAAGTCCATCTTCTTCCAATTTATATTCCTCGTACCTCTTCTCTAGACTTTGCTGCTGCAATTTGTCTTTTACCTGTTCATACAATTCATCTTCGGCAACATGATTAGCAATCTGCTGCCTCAAATCTGATTGGAAAATACTAAGAGATGCCACATGCATTTCTTGCATCTTCCTGCTAAGTGCGTCAGCTACCTTATTCTCCTTCCCCTTTATGTGCTTGATTTCAAAATCAAACTCACATAAAAACTCCAGCCATCTTGCTTGCCTAGCATTCAACGTAGGCTGATCAAACAGATACTTCAGACCACAATGGTCTGTTCTGAGCTCAAATTTCCTGCCCATCAAGTAATGTCTCCACATCTTCATAGCATGTACTATGGCTGGGAGCTCTAGATCATGAGTGGCATAGTTCTTCTCATGCTCCTTCAACTTTCTTGACTCATAACATATCACGTGGTTGTCTTGCATAAGGACTCCTCCAAGCCCTTGTCCACATGCATCGGTACACACCACAAAATCTTTCTCTGGATCTGCAACTTTCAATACTGGTGCACTAGTGAGAAGATTCTTTAGCTGTTGGAAGCTTTCTTCACACCTCGATGTCCATTCGAACTTCGTCCCCTTCTTTTGCAAAGAAGTGATAGCATGTGCAACTTTGGAGAATCCCTCAATGAATCTCCTATAATATCCTGCAAGTCCCATGAAAGATCTCACATCTGTCACATTTCTTGGAGTAGGCCAATTCATAATGGCTTCTATCTTTTCAGGGTCCACAGATATACCCTGCTCTGAGATAATGTGACCCAAATACTGAATTCTATCTCTATAGAAGTCACACTTGCTCAGTTTTGCATACAACTGATGCTCCCTGAGCACTTGCAATGTCAATCTCAGATGCTCTTCATGCTCTTTCTCATTCTTAGAATAAACAAGAATGTCATCAAGGAAAACAAGAACAAACTTGTCCAAATATTTGCTGAAAACACTATTCATAAGGCACATAAATGTAGCTGGTGCATTTGTAAGACCAAATGGTACCACTACAAACTCATAGTGCCCATACCTTGTCCTAAAGGCTGTCTTATGAATATCTTCATCCTTGATTCTCACCTGATGGTAACCAGACCTCAAGTCAATCTTGGAAAATACCTTTGCTCCTCTCATTTGATCGAAGAGATCATCAATCCTAGGCAAAGGATATTTATTCTTCACAGTAACCTTGTTCAACTGTCTGTAATCAATGCATAACCTGAGTGTACCATCTTTCTTCTTTACAAACAGAACTGGTGCTCCCCAAGGGGATACACTCGGTCGGACATACTTCTTGTCCAACAACTCTTGTAGTTGCATCTTCAATTCTAGCATCTCCGGTATACTCATCCTATAGGGTACCTTGGACACTGGTGCTGCTCCTGGCACAAGTTCAATAGTGAAATCAATGTCCCTCTTTGGAGGAAGCCCTGGAATCTCATCAGGAAACACATCCCTGAATTCCTGTAACACCTGATAGTCCTCCAACCTAGGAGTTTCATCTCTCATTTCCTCCAAAATCTGAGCTGCATACAACTGGCAACCCTTCCTACAGAACTTCTTTAACTGCATTGCTGAAACCTGCCTCACTGAAATTACCCTTGGAATACCTTTCACAACTACTAGGTTCCCTTCTTCATTCATGCATTCAAAAGTCTTATTGTAGCAATCAAGCTTCACCCTGTGAGCTTCTAACCAATCCATTCCAATGAGAACATCATAGGAACCAAGCGGTAGAACATTCAGATCTACACAAGTGGCCAATCCATTCATGACCAATGGACACTTCTCTACCACTTCACTGACCTTCCTCTTAGTTCCAGTGGCTAACTGAACTAACCAAGACTTCCTATGCTTTATTTTCTTAAAAGCACAAATATCCACTACTTTAGGAGTAATGTAACTGTGAGTAGAACTAGGGTCAATCAAAATAGAAATAGATTGCTCAGCAATCTTACCTGCTACTTCAACCACAGCTGACTGGTGATCTGCCTGGCGGTCCTCCAGTGCTGCATAGATCCTAGGAACTGCCCTTGCTACTTGACCCACTGTTTTTTCTTCTTGAACATTATAAGCTGGTCTTACACTCTCATTCTCGAGTGGACAATTTCTACGCATGTGGGGTCCTCCACATTTCCAACATTGAAGTGGTCCTCTATTCTGTTGTGGATCTTTAGGCTTTTCTCCGGTCACTCCAACTGGTTTACTCGCAGCTTGGGATGGCTGCTTCTGCTGATTCCTGAAGCTAGAAGGTTTAAAACCTTTCTTTCTCTGGTCAAACTTCTCGTTCTTCTTATCCTTCCATGCCTTAAGGTAATCAGGTTTACCCTTACTTTGCTCATAGCAATACTTAGCCTTTCTTATTGCTTCTTCAAGAGTTCTAGGCTCATAAAACTCAATTCTATCTTTGTAAGACTGAGGTAATCCACTTAGAAAACGCTGGACCTTTACCTTTTCATCTCTGATGTATCTGACATACCTCAATAGCTCCAAAAAATTATTTGCATACTCTTCCATGGTCTGCTGTCCCAATCTCAACTCATGGAACTCCTTAATCTTGTCATCATAATACCTGTCAGAGAGGTATTTCTGCTTGAAATACTTCTTGAACTGCTTCCACTTCAGTCTCCTTTCACTGATCCTCTTTACTTGCTTGAAGTGTTCCCACCAAATGGATGCTCTTCCATTCATATTGAATATGGCAACTCTTGCCTTCATGTTTCCTGAGTAATCGTGCACTTGAAAGTACTTCTTAATACGAAGAAGCCAAGCTTCAGCCTCTTGTCCAGTCTTTACTTCACCATCAAACGTAGGAGGTTTTGCCTTTTTAAATTCATCTCGAGTGCAATCCCTATGGTGTTTCTTTCTTTTTCTTTTATGAGAAGAAAAGCTCGAATCCCCGCTGGATTCTTCTGAATCAGATGATCCACTAGAATTCCTTCTCCTTCTCCTAGTACTGCTCTTACTGCCTTCTGGTCTTGCTGTACCTTGTCCAGAGTCTATGTTCTTATGCAAGTCTGTCAAACTCTGCAACATTGCAGCATTCAGCTGATGCTGCTCTTCCTGGGCTTTAATCAGGCTTCTCATAGTGGCTGCAACATCTGACGGTGTCTCTTGGAATATCCTTCCATTAGACTCTATGTCATCATTTCTATTTCGGGAATTTTCTCCCATGGCATCTTCTGCTCTCTCGAAGGAATCCTGGGCATCATACCCATCCTGGGTTCTCATACTGAACCACAACTTACTTACCAACTGCACTACCTAGAATACTTCCTTTGAAGGTGACTAGGATTCTGCAAACATGTTAATAACAACACAATTGTTAGATGTATAATATTTCTATAATCATGATCACTTACCTTTTCTTGGAATAATCATAAAATTACAAATTTGCTCAACATAGAATTTCCTTCCTCAAGGAGTGACTGTCTGAAGGGGACGACGGGGGTCAAGGGGACTAGTATCGGCTCCGGTTCCATTCTCTCTTCCGCCGAATCGGCTCCTTTACCATTCTCTCCTCCGCCGAATTGGTTGTCGGCTGTATCTCTGGTCGGCTGTCGAAAGCCTTTGGAATCGGGTGGTCTGTTCATCTACGCAGCCGCAACGGCGGCTCCCCTGGAAGTTCCAGCCTTCCGCAACGTCGGACGCTCCCTCCCTTTCTTCTTCCGATCGGCGCACTTTCTCTTGCGGCGTCGGAAGTCTTCTTAATTGGAAGCCAGATCGATTCACCATCCGCAACGACGGGCGAGAGACTTCATCAATCCGTCCGCAACGGCGAATGCCCACTTCGCCAACTCTTTCGATCGACGCTTAGAATCACATCGGACGTCGGCAGACTCTCGAAACGTCGGACGTCGGCAGACTCTCGAAACATCGGACGTCGAACCACTCTCCCTTCCGATCGTTCCGACACTTAGCCAAATTTTCAATTTTTCTTTTGCTATGTCGGCTGTCGGCGGCCTTTCCAATCGGAGCCAAATCGATTCTCCGTCCGCAACGGCGGGCGGAAGACTTTACCAATCCATCCGCAACGGCGGATGGGAACTTCATGAATCCCTCCGCAATGGCGGAATTTCACTTCCTCTGATGGCCCGACGATTCCATACTTAGCCGAATTTTCAACTTTTCTGTGGCGTCGGCAGTCGGGTGACTTTACGATCGGCTGCCGAATCACTTTGCCATCCGCAACGGCGGATGGGAAGTTCATGAAACCTTCCGCAACAGTGGACAGGGACTTCCTGAAACCTTCCGCAACGGCGGAAGCTTTACTTCTCCTACCCTTCCGACTGTTCAACATTTCAACAAAAAATTTCCCAATTTTAAAATTTCAAATTTTCACAGTCTTCCACTGGTTCGGCTGGGCATCATGAAATACACCTCTGTCAGTGGTTCTTCTTGGCCCATAGAGGCCCACTGCTGCAACTCAGAAGCTTTGATACCATTTTGTCACGTCCCCATGCCTCCGACCAGCAAAGAGGGCGCGACCAATGCTTCAAACAACTGGGCTAACTGCCCATGAACATATACAGGCTTAAAAATTGCCTAAAACAGAATGCTGAAAGAGAATTTAAACTAAAATGTGCACACAGGATTATTCATCATGCACAGATGCAATTTAATCCTCATTCGCAGCGGAAGACAACAGCACTTAAACAAGCATTCATTCAACATGTTCATTCCATTTTAATTAACAGTAATTATAGAATTGTAGAGGTAAAATATACAAGATTACTTATCTTATGAAAGCTTAGCTCCGCAACCAGCTACGTCGTTG